>PVKM010042110.1:0-12922 GCA_004027735.1 Carollia perspicillata | reverse complement strand
CCTGTCAGGGCATACACAAGGGGCAACCAATGAATGCATAAATAAGTGGAACAACAAATTGATGTTTTTCTCTCTCTCCCTACCCCTGCTTTCCTCTCTCTCTCTAAAAAATCAATAAATTAAAAACCAAAAACCTATGGTCAATATGTTTTCTTAATTCTCATCAGGTATTGTTTTGGCAACATTATAGTTGCCAGTGCAGTTGATACCAGGGCACTACATGTACTTTGTCTATTATAGGAATTTAAGAAGCATATTTAAAAGAGGCTACATTACCATATACAACTCACAAAAGCTCGCTAATGTGTAGCCAATGGAATACACTACTAAAAGTAAGCAAATATTTTCTTTATGAAATTCTACTATCTCACAGAGAAATGACTATTTAACGTCACATACAAGCTTTTGTTCTTCAGCCCTTGATTTGTATTAAGTCAGTGGGCACCTATATCAGCATTGCCTTTCTGTTTAAGTCTAGTTTTGGTCTATTTATAGAAACCTCATTTTCATATAATTTAATTTTTATGGAGATGACCGCTTTGTAAAATAAAGTTGACTGCCAATGTGAAACTTCTCAAAAGGGTCAGTGAACACTGACTTCTTTATCTCAAAACTGATGAATGGCATTGAGTGCTTTTTGGTTAATTTTTCACTTAGTTTTAGAAAAAAATCAATTGCAGAGTTTTAGAGTAGGAAAGGAACGTAGAGCTATTTCAGCCCCAAATCCTTATTTTTGGGTGAGGAAACATGGTTACCGAGATATAAAATGGAAATAGTGGAGAAAGCATTTAAGAATTTGTACTGCCTCTGGCAACCACAGAGTAGGAGGGAGCTAAACTGTTCTCTCTTTTTTTGCACTATTACTTTCTCATTCCCTTTCTCAGGTCTACCTCCATGGGTACCAGATGAGGTTCACAGATACTTTTAGAATTACATATTTCTTTCTCTTTATTAGTAGGTATTTATTGATTGTATTTGTTTACTCTCTAACTTTCAGAGTCATTAGACAGCGACTACATAAATGTCCATTTTTATTATTGCTCCATTAATAACGCTGATAAAAAGGATAATGTCATACATCTTTTTGGCAGTGGGGAAAGAGAGACAATGGAACCCTGGCAATACAGTTCAACGGCAGAGCACGAAAGTTTGGTGAGAATGTTCCCTGTGCCTCCTACGAAGTCCCATCTTTCTCTGAAGCTCTGTAATGCTCAGGGACCACTGTGTAACGATGCTCAGTGAGCTGTGTTGACCTGCCCCAGTGTTCACTCAGCCTGTCTGACTAGGCGCTGCACAGGGGGCCACACAAAGGCCCATCGTGCCTGAGAATTAGGCAGTTTTCCTCCAATTCTTAGTAGGTGCTGTGTATATAGGATCTTAATACAAATGTTCTGATGAACTAAAGAACATTAAAATGAGACAAGTCAGTATTTCACTAGTGTTAGACACATCCCAGAAAGTAAATTTGCCCATTAATAGTCCACTGTTAATAGTTCTCAGAACTTTCTGTGATGTAGCAACAACATTTGAGATTATGATTTCATACAAGAGAACCACTTTTGAATTTTTAAAAACTATTTTTAACACTTAAAATTACACACAATATAAAATACTCGTTTTACAAGTTGAAATCTTTACACTTATGGATACAGTTACAGTAATGCAAGTATATTAGTGCATTCACTTAGAGCAGAGTTATTTATCTTCATTGGGCTTAACACAAAGCCGAGAATGAATTATTTGCTTAAACTGCTTTTTAGTCTTTGAATTAAAAAAGAAAAATTACTTCTACCTCCTCTATAATGTTGTCAGAATGAGAAATAATGCCAACAATTAAGAAGCCTGGTATTTCTGTAAATGAGAGATCATATTCCAATAGCTTTTACGTTGTAAATCGTCAAGTTTTCGCCACATATGTCTATCAAATTGTCATTATCTCAGCTTTCAGGAAAATTACATCATCTTTGGTAATAGGCTGCCAACAAACAGAAACTATAGACTACACCATTTTTTCCAAAGAATCCTGTATTTTAATGAATAGCTGAATAAATAGACATCAATTATAAAATTCACATTAAGATAGAAGAAAATCCAAACATTTTGATTGCTTTATCTCTTAAATTTGATACCTACTACAAAACGAACTATTTATGTTAGGGTAAAAATAAGCTGAATCATGGGCGTGTAACTGGGAAGTGCTGGCAGATATATACAGTAACACAGAGGAGCTATAAAATAAAAGTGTTTATATGTACATACTTTTTCCTTACATTTTTGCATGGAGAAACACTGTTCTATAAAATGGGAAAACACACAGTAGGACCACATGCAACAAGGACCGATACAATGTGCACAGCAGAATAATCAAACAAGACACAAAAACTATGGGTTTAAAAAAGAATTTCAGAACAATTAAAAAAAAAAGGAAGGATTGAAACCTGGAATGCTTTCTTACTGAGGTTTCAGAATATAAATTTGTCTAACAAGCTTCTTGATAGTTTTTAAAAGTTTCCACTTGACCACCTATGGATTAAGTGTAGAGCTAAAAATAAACCATCATATTATACAAAACTTTGTATATTAGCATACAAAAGGTAACAATTTACTTTTTGTATAAAATATAACCTTTTGATAGTATATTTATTTCACATAAGTATAAATATAACCCAAAGAATATGTTTTAAGTATTTCTACCAAAATATTCTTTACAAAAGTTTACAAAACAAGTAATTTATTCATATTTACAACCTAGCGCAGAAAAGATTCTGGGCCACTGATGTTGGTATTGTGTAAAAAAGAGTGCTTCTAGACATCTTAAAGATTAGGAGACGGTTCTTCAGAACTGTCAGAATGTGTTTTTTTAAGGACAGATACTTAAAGATGTAGTTATTAAATGATTTCAGTTAAATTACATTTGATAATTGAATATATGAGTATACACCTGTAACTAAAAAGCTGAAGCTAACCTGTGTTCCTCTGTAATGAGGAAAATGATAGTGATGTTTTGCATCCCTCTCAAATTAGCACACAGCTTCCCCACGCTACAGCTGATCTGTATGAGGGCACTGAGGTTACATGACTCACCAACTTTTTCTTTGATACAGTGCTGGACCCTGAGGGAGAAAACCTGGATATGAAGGGTCCATCGGGCATGTGGCAATGACTCCTCACTTCAGGGACAGAAGAATGAATAGACTGCTGCTACTAACAGATCACACTCCGTGTAGCTCTTTACCCATCCACTATGTCCAAATAAGGACAGGTTATTTTCTCTCTCAATTACACTTTCCTTCAAAGCCTACGAAGTAGACTTGTACCCGCCCACACCCTCCATCCCTGGTCTGATCTTTTGCTTCTTGTCTTTCAACTGAAACGTGATACCTTCTAACCTCAGTTTTGACCTCCAAACTTTCCTTTCTTACTAATCAGTCTCTGGTCATCAAAATAACCAGGGAGGACCAGACCCAATTTCACTCAGCTTGGGAACTAACCAGCAGGGACTATTATAATACACAATACCCCCTGTTATTTGTGGCCAAATAAAGCTCCTTGATAGCAATGTCCAATGGGGTGCTTTCCCTTTTAAATGGCGAAATCCAACCCAGACATATGTGCAGGAATATTTCATCATGAGTCGGACAAGTCGTTATTGCATCTAAGACTTGGACATAGACTTGGACATTGGCTGTGGAAGCCCAGATAGAGTTGGACAGCTCTGCCCTCATGCCTCATCACTAAATACAGCATGTTACTGACGTAGAGGATAGATAGGTGGGAAAACTGAAAGAGTGAGCGGTGAATCTGGGGAACATAGTCAACAATTTGCTGGATGTCCTCTAGTTTTTCCAGCTCTCTTTACTTCAGACGGTGTTTGGTTACTCCAAACAAACCTGTAACATTGCAATCTAGGGAGTTTGGGGAAAACTAAATGGAAAGATAAAGCGGAAAGATGAAACCACATGTATCTATTAGAGCAAATTAAGGAATTTGTTGCTTGTCATTTGGATCGAATACCTGTGCATGACATGGAGTTTAAACAAGCTAAAAGTTGTATCACTTTTCCTTCAGGGAGAAAAGGAGCTCGGGGAGCCTATTTTACACGGCTAATTACACATCAACATCACAGTTCTGTTGGGGGAAGTTGGATACTGTGTCCTGGAGTTTAGACAGGGAAAGGTGATCCCAATGTTTTACTTTCAGGTTTGAGATTTAAAACGAGCATTTTGGACCAAAATGTTCATCACCACAGTTACTTTCTGCTTTCCACTTCCAAGCTGTGGTATCTTCAGGTAGTCCTACTGAAAGTCGACAGTTAGCCTTTCCAGAGTCCTTGTAAAATACTGCTTTTTAGTGCTTGGAGTTGGTGAATCATCTCCCTTTTCTCCTTTAGGAGTTGTTCCCCAGGATTTCATCAAGATTGATGTCTTTCATCCAGTCATCATTACCAGGCTCTGTCTTCAATAAAGAATCAATGAAATCAGCATCACTGTTTAGGGCAGGGCCCATGTTATCAGTCTGTTGGTTGAGAAAGTCAAAAGCTAAGTCACTGCCATGGTCAGTTCCTTGAAAAGCCCTCGAACTTTGGTTTGGTGAGGGAAAACTGCCAGGCGTCAGAGATGGTGGCTGGCTTATGCCTGTCCTTGACTGACTCAACCCCGTTCCTGACTGGTTCAAGTTGGGTAAAATCTGTGTGCTTAGCTGATTGGGTCTGAGATTCAGACTTCTGAGTGGACCTATGGTTTGTCCATTCAAAGTCTGGCCCATTTGGTTTATGGGTCTCATTTGCACTGCTGGTGTTATCTGATTAGGAGGAGCCACTGCCCTCTGGGAAAATTGTTGGCTACCCACTGCTTGTTGCAATGGCTGGTTTGGAGTATAGGCTGCAGGTGTACCTGTGGGGAAGCGGACTCCTGTGGACTTCAGGGCTTCCTGCTGTTTGGTTGCTGCTTCTTGGGAGGCCCAGGTGGGTGCTGTTGTGTTGGATGTGATCATTACATTCGATGTTCTCTGCGCTGGCATGCTTGCCATAGCATGGGTTAAATTTGGTCTCAGTTGTGGTGAATTGCCAACAGGTCCGGCTCCAAAAGTGGCCACGTTATTATTACTACTTGGCCCTAAGTTAGGTGGCCGCGGCATCAGAGGGTTGTTCTGATTTGTTATCAGTTGGTTTGGGTTCCTCTGTTGGGTCAACTGATTCATTCCTGAAGAGATGCTGTATGTGCCAGGTTGGTTGCAAGGCATGTTTCCATACATGCCTATGTTCTGAACGGCTGTGGATAACGATGGCATTCTCGTTCCATGGGAAGTAGACATGAGGCTGGAATTTGGAGTTAAAATGCTGTGTGTTGACACTGGGTTTGCCAAAGTCTGGTTAGAGTTTAAACTCACTGTTGGTGAGCCACCTAAGGAAAAGAAGACAATTGTATTAGTTCATAGCAGTAGGTTACCTCTTCTTCTTCCTCTTTTTTTTAGCACTTTGCAATAAGTTATCAAGGACAAATGTATGGCCTTGAAAATCACCAACTCTTCATCCGAATCATCCCTATTCAAGAAGCTGCCCCAAGTGGCTCTTGTTTCCAAAGGGTAGATTCCTAGCTCTTTAAACATCGGGAATTCAATGTAACAGTGCTGCAGTGGCTATTTCCATATGGAAAGCCTTCTGCTCCAGGAGGTACAGTTACTGTTGCATTGTAAACCATACACCATGAGCCTCACTAAGCTCTACCTTTTCTTTAAGGTTCAGGCCAAGGCGCTTCATTAAAATTTTCCTGATATTCCAACCTCCTCTCTCCAGTAGCATTTTCTCTTTAAAGTTTTCATTTAGCACTTAGCCTTTGTATTGGGAAATCCATGTAGCCTCAGAGGGCCTGCCAGCTATGTTGATGCCTGTCCCTAAGTAAAAGGATGTGGGGCCTTCCAATAATAAGCTGCTGAATGGAGAGGCTCCGCACATCACATAGCAATGAATTAACACATTGAAATCTTCTTGGCTTGGGGAGATTAAAGTTATCATGGGAAGACATCTTGAGTGGCAAAAGTAAGATGTTGAAAGATTTTTTTAAAAGTACATGCTGGATGATAAGTTCCATGGGGTAAGAATTTTTGCCTGTTTTGTCCACTCTCACATTCTCCAAGTCTAGTGGATGGTGCAAAGTAGGTATTTAACTGATATCTAATGAATGAATGAATGAGTGAGTGAATGAGAGAATGAAGCAAAGATATAAGTTGGAGAAAGACACTCTTTCAGAGTACTCTCCCTCCAGAGAATCAGAGATACTGAGACACAGAGAACTAGACACACATACAGATACTAGAATGGCAGAGTATGAGGACAGCGTAGCCGCAATCGCAACCCTAGGACATCCCCCACTGCTCGAGGATAGCTAGCATAGTGCGCAACATGACAGGCTGCTGGCTTTGCTATGGGTTTTAAAATATGTCTCCAACTAGATGATATACCCCTTGAAGTCAGGAGCAGTATTCTTTGTGTCTCTGGACTTGGCATGGGGCCGTGAATTGTGTAGGCAGAAAGTGTTTGGTGAAGAGGGATCGGAGTCCAGTGGGAGATGCCTGGACAGTAACTCGGAGTCCACAGACTGCCAACGAGGTTAAGCAACGTCATCTTGGCATCTAAAAGTTTCATGAGAACAGACGTTACACTATGAAAATGCTATGGAAAAATTTTAACGGCCGAGTAAATCACTCCCTCTGGGTGCTGCTGTCTATTTTAATAATATGGCCTGAGAAGGCTTATGAGGACAGCAGTGTTTTTAAACAGAGTACAGATAATTTCCATAAAGATCACAAAATATTATTCACAATTAATATTTAGAAACTCACACTATATGGTAGAAATTGTTCCAGGTGCTTTTCAGACATCACTTCTGATATTAACATCTGGGCAAAATGATTATTATTGTATTGAGAGTAAGATAAAAATGATAAAAAAGAGTTGGTGTTCTGCTTGTTGCCTATTTCATTCTCAGAAACCCTGGAAGTACCACACTCCAGAGCAGTGATTCTTCCCCCCCTGGGGGTCAGCGGTCGGATGCTGAGGACCTCTCCCTTAGGAGAACGCCTGTATATACTGTGGAAGAGACTTCCGGGTGCCTCCCAAAAATCCAACTTCCCCGTCTTTCTTAGAAACAGAGCCTTGATTTTGTAGTGAGGTTCCAGCTGAAAAACCACATTTCCCAAACTTTCTCATTGATGGTTGGGGGGAAGTAAAGTGGTGGGGGTAGGGATCCATATAAATAACTTCAGGCTAAAGGTAGAAGTTGTTAGGTGAGAGTCCAGGAAACCTACTTTTAAGAGGGAATTTGGATCATGTTCACTGCTGCATTATTTATAACAGCCAGGATGCAGAAGTAACCTACATGTCCATTGATGGACGAAAGTATAGAGAAAGTGTGGTATATATACAGGGTTTAGCAAAAGTAGTTTTCAGTTGTTTAAATGGAAAAGAATACAATAGTTAATAAACAATATAAGAATAAACTCTGCTTTACATATTTTCAACTGTAAACTTACTTTTGCCCCACCCTGCGTATATGCAATGGAATACTACTTAGCCATAATTAAAGATGAAATATTGCCATTTGTCACAAGACGAATGGATCTAAGTGAAATAAGTCGATGGAAAAAGACAAAAACCATATGATTTTACTCATATGTAGAATATAACACCAAAAAGTAACATGTACTGAGAAAACGAAAACGAACTCCCAGATAAAGATAACAGATGGGTGGTTACCAGAGGGACAGGAGCTGGGGAGGAGGGGTGAGTGCACCAGGTCGAGGGGGTCAACCACATGGTCACGGAAGGAAGCTCGACTTTCGATGGCGAGCACACGATAAAGTATACAGATATCAAATACTGTTGTGCATGTAAAATTTATGCAATGTTATTAACCAATGTTACTTTAAAAAGTTTTGTTTTTTTTTTAAATAAAGGGAATCTGGTTCATTTCAGAGGTCGTGTTATTTTTTTCCTTCTTCCGTCTTTCCATCTGGAATGCGGATGTGAAAGCTGCGGGTGTGGTGGACACAGCAACCCTTAGAATAGAAGCCACGTGCTAACGCTGGTGGGGCAGAAAGATAGAAGAAGCCTGGATCCCTGATAACATGGCAGAGCCACCAAACTAGCTGAGACTACTATCTGTTGGGACTCTTTCACACGAAAGGGAAAGAAAAGTCCAAACACCCACCTTGAATTTTGTATACTACTTCAAAGGTGGCTTCCCATAAAACCCCTGATGGATCACTGTATTAGAAACCATGTTCCGAATAAACCCCGTCTTCCCTTGCAGCCTCTTTGAGGGCAGAGACATCTAGAGAACCCTGTTTCTAACCTGAGGCAAAGTAATCTTAGGGAGCGGAATACTTATATCCCATTCCTAATTTTAGTGGAGAGAGGCAATCTGGTGCATTTGAAAAAATCGACACAAATCAGAACAATATATTAATAACAGGACCAGAAAAATGAACAAACAGGAGTGTTCACAGCCCCTCTGTCTCCAGACAATCTTCTTCATGGCTTCCCGAATAGATGAAGGTAACATAAAACAGAGGGAACTTGGGAAATTCCAGGAGAAGCTTAATTTACATGAGAAAGCACAGTGAGTTCTGGTCAGAAGGGACTTGAATAGACGGTGACTAGGAGGCTCTGTGTGGGAGAGCTCTTCGGGAGTTCAGAGAGGGGGAGGAGAGATTGTAGGGGTGGCGCTTTGTTACATCGAGAGCTCTATTAAGAAGTTTTGCTCTGTATTTGAAATGTAATCACCTTCAGTATTTTTGAGAGATTTCATAAAGACTTAACTAGCTTTTTAAAAAAAACTTTTAGAGAGGGAAAAAGGAAGAGAAATATTTGCGTGAGATACATTGATTGGTTGCCTTCCATTTGTACCCTGACTGCAACCTAGGTATGTGCCTTGACCGGGGATTGAAGCCGCAATCTTTTGTTGCATGGGACAATGCTCCAATCAACCGAGCCACACCAGTCGGGGCTTAACTTGCTCTTTAGTTATTTCTTGATGGCAAGACTATCTGTGTTAGGGACATGAGTCCAAAGGTGGAGACAAAAAGTTTGGGCTTTGAGCAAGTTACAGATATGACTCAGAGAGAAAGGTCTACTTACCTTATATGTGTCAAAAGATGTCATTAGGAGGAGAATGGTTGAACCTAGTAGTAAGAAAATACTGAAGATTTTTTTGAACTCTCAGAGGTAGTATGGAGAGCAGTGAAATATGTGAATATGGGACAAGATTAAGCAAGAAATGATATGAAAACTAAAAATATTCAAATTTGGTCTCAATCTGCAAGTTATATGGGAGGTAGTGAAAGAGTCTAAGAAAGATGTTACAATTAAAAATGAGATGGGGAAAAGAGGAAATATCAAAAACTGAACAGTTTTTTTCTTTCCACAGTCACAGTTTCTGTTAATTTTTGAGAACACTTACCAGAATACTGAGCAGCTGGCTGCATGTTACCCACATTCCTTCTTTGGTCTTTGTAATCTGGGGGTGGCCTTGTCAAATGTCTGTTTATCTGATCCTGTGGAGCAATTTTCTCCTTGAAAACACAAATGAAAACATATTGAATTATACTGTTACCTTCTCACTTGTAAAAATTTATAGACTGTTATTAAAAAAAAAATATAAGAACAATCTTACGGCCATACTTGTGATTCATTGGCCTTATTTAGTAGTCTCTCCTTTCTGTTTCAATAATTTTTCTGCATGGAAGTGTAATTTCTACTTTCCTTAATGCTCAACATATGTTTTGGGTCTAGTAATTACTCTTTTTTTTTTTTTTTGCAATTAAGTTTCAATGAGGACTAAATTTGTATGATTTTTGACTGGACAGTTCCAGTTTTTTTTTTATCCTCACCCAAGGATATGTTTATTGATTTTAGAGCGAGAAGAAGAGAGGGAGGGAAAGAAAAAGGGGAGAAGAGAGAGAGAGAGAGATACAGAGAGAAAGAGACAGAGAGAGGGATCATTGATCCACTGGGTCCTGTATGTGCCCTGATTGGGGATCAAGCCCTCACCCTACATATGTTCCTTGACTGGTGATCAAACCTGCAACCTTTCGGTGCGTGGGAGGATGCTCCAACTAAGCCACTTGGCCAGGGCTCTGGTTTTATTTTTGTAGCACACCTGATGTGCTTTGGCACCTATAGAGGGTGTGGCAAAAGTAAGTTTACAGTTATTTATGTGGAAATGTACTATAATTAATAAATAATAATACAAGAATAAATTGTGTTTCACATACTCACTATCAACCTACTTTTGCCCCACCCTGAATACAGGTCTGGCCCCACACAGAAAACATAGGAGTTGAACTTTCAGATAAAATACAAGACACTGGGGCATTCTGTATTTTTACTTGTATTTAAAATTTGTATTTAAATACATTCTGTATTTAAATCTGGCAGCTCTCAACAGGAGAAACCTGTTGAGAACCTGTCAGGTACTGGTAGGAGCGCTATATGCATTTTACTTCATTTTTTCTCTCATAAACAATATTTGGAGGTAGGTATGTTTATTTCCACTTCCTAGATCAGGAAATAGAAGCTTCCTCAGGCTAAGTAACTTACCTAAGATCACATAGCAGCAGAACAGAAACCAAATCCTGAGTCAAAAACTCAGGCTCTTTCCTGCCTACCATGGAAGGGCCCCTTGCTGCTCCGTTTCTCTGTGCTCCCTTCTCAAAGCACAGACATTTCCCGGGCTCCCACCTTCTCTTCCTTCTGAAATCACCTGCCTTTAAATCTTTAGAGCGGGTTTCTTTGGGAGCTAAGAGAGGACACAGGGGACATTCTTTTACATTGCATGAGGGAGAACGCAAAACATGGGGGACCCTGGGTGCCTCTGTAGGAGCACGTTAGAAAGAAACTGTTAGGGGATTCAGGCGTTGATCGGGGGACTTAGGGAGGGTCTAAGGAAGTGAGGGTTCGTTCTGGATTGTAAGCTGTCAGAGAGTGAGGGTGATTGAGTGATTGAGGAATGATGTAGCTGTCACTCATTTAGGTAAAGAGGGGGATTTGGGTATTTTGTGGGTTGCACAGTGACCTTGTTTATATCTGTTTTTAGACAAGATTTTGGAGTGGCCTAAACTTTGTCTCATTTTCTCCTGGTCGCAGAGTAACCCTGTCTGAGGTTAGTATTATGTAATACGTCCAACAGAGGACAAAATGAGTGCCTGGCTCTGAGTGTCCTGTCAGTTCTGGACATCAGGGGCTGCTTTTTTTTCTTTTTCAGCATGGATCAGGAATTAAAAAAAATGGCTTCAGTGCACCCCAAAGCAACCTCCATTTTCAAAGATAAAAATAATTGGCATAGGTAGACGGAGGACACTGTAATTACAGAAAAGTCAAAAGTCAAAAGGAAAAGAAATCCTTTTAACAGATAAATGGGTAAATCAGATGGAGGCCAAATGTGGACTGCCTAACTTAGAACCACTTAAACCATGTATTTCTTAGTTTCCCATCAAATTCCAGACCTTCTAAGTGGAATAAATTTTACTATATAGGGAAAAAAACAGCCTTAAAACAACAAGAAACCAAATTCAAATTCTTGTTTCTAAAAAAAAAATAAGTTGAAAGACTCACAGGGTTTCTTGGGCATCAAGTAATTCATATAAAATGCAATTTTGATGAGCTAAGTGTAGATGAATCAGAAACATATGGATTGCATTTCTTTTAAATATGGGTTTACAAATTAAGGGAAAAAGTGGTTGGTGAAACATTTTGGTTTCACCCAAACCCTAAATGTTTAAAAAACAGCTCGAGATGTTCTATGAACCCAAATGTGGCAATGTTCAACCATTCTTGTTGTAAACTATTGTGCAAGCTGACAGTTTTGATTTTTATGCCAAGCATGAGACTTTCTGAAATCTTCTCTTTTTCAAAAGCATCTATTATTTTTTTTCTTATGTAATTAGGTGTTTCTGCTGTTTATAGCGAAGAAAATAGGATTCATGTGTGTGTTGTTTGTGTGAGTGTGTGCGTGTGTGTGTCAGAGAGAGAGGGAAAGAAGGCAGGGGAGGGAGGGGAGGAGGGAGGGGGAGAGAGAGAGAGAGAGAAATCAGGCTTTTGGTTACCCATTAAAGACTAAATTTTAAATCTGGACTTATTTTATACATGTTTAATGTAATTACTGATTTTATTTCCGAGTGCTAAATCCAGTTACTCTAAGTGTTAACATACACATCCCTGGAAACTGGAGTTTCCTGACCTGCTTGTTCACAAATGAGTTCGATTTAATGGTCTTGCATATGGGCTATCCCAGAACAGCCAATTTGTCACTTTGTGATGAAAAGTAGAAAAGACCAGATTCCAAATGGGAGACTGCTTCATTTGCAAGAGAATAACATTCCCATTCTACAAAAGTGTAACCTCACGGGCATCCCTGAGATCACTTCTGTGTAACATGAAATTTAACTTATTAACTAATGTCTCAGGACAACCCAATATCTTGGACCTGAAAACCTAATATAGAGATAATCTTCTGTTGCACATATCCATCTGTCCTGCTTCAGTGTTTGCCATCACAAGATGTAAAATGAGGATAATTCTAGGACCTCCCTCGTACTCCTATTGTAAGGATTAATCCTTTAATTCTGAAAAAGCCCAGCATGGTACCTGGTACATAGTAGGTGCACACAAAATGTGTTGATAATTATGATATCCATTGTCGTAAGTTCCACTCCTCTCTCCTCCTTGTGCTTCATTGGTGGGAGAGTAACAGACAGTAAGGGTAACACACTTGCAGGAGCAAATGTCTCAATCTAGGCGCCTCTCTGGTCCTGCCAACTGACTGCGAATGACTACAAAGCATATGCTAATGTAAAGTGGCATCAAAGACTGTTTCTTCCTGGATATGCTAAAAAGTACAGGCACCCTCCATGGCATCCAAACAAG
>PVKM010042109.1:0-12920 GCA_004027735.1 Carollia perspicillata | reverse complement strand
GGAACCATGCCACTTGCTGGCTCTGCTCTAGCCCTACTTTCTGTCACTTCTCTCACTTCCCACAAGCGGATTGTGGCTTTTCCGATGCTAACTTGCAGATGGGTGGATTTGTGTATGTTCTAGGACCCTGTGGGCCTCTCCCATGGACTCTCTTGAGACCCTGACAGTTTCTCCCACTGCCACAACTCCCACAGATTTTTACATCCAGAGGTTTTGGGTCTTTAGTTTCCCACGCTGAAACCCTGGGTTCCATGGTCTGTCACACTTCCCAATGGTTCCATCCAGCTTATTGGCCCACGAATGTGGGACTGACTGGTCAACCAGCCACCTCCTTGGCTGTGCACTCTCTTCGCCTCAGCTGCCCGTCTCCGCCCCTCCTACCAGTCTGAATGAGTATTTCTTTAACTCCTTGGTGGTCAGACTTCCACGAAGTTTGAGTATCTGGAAGTTCTGGTTGTATTTTGTTTTTAAATTTGTCATTGCCCTTCTTTAGCTTGTGCGAAGAAATGAAGTGTTTCTACCTAAGTCTCTATCGTGGCTGAAACTCCTGGGCTGCTTTCCCCAAATCCTTGGCGTATCAGTGCATGAGCAGATCCCTGAATCTTTTTTTTTAATTCTCACCTGAGGATATGTTTATTAATTTTAGAAAGAAAGGAAGGGGGAGAGAGAGAAATATCAATGTGAGAGAAAAACAGCTATCAGTCGCCTCCCCTAGGTGCACCTGGGATCGAACCCACAACCTAGACAAGTGCACTAACCAGGGATTGAACCCACACTTTCGGTGTATGGGACAATGCCCCAACTAAGTGAACCACCCAGCCAGAGCTAGAGATGCATCTTATTGGTCATGTCCCAGAGTAAGATTGTGTCTGATTGGTTAATCCTTGGTACCAGAAACCCTTATATACACCTGTATAGGCACCTGTTTGTTTGTTTTTTAAAAAATCACTTGGAGCTGAAAAATAGGTAATTACTACTATTACTTTTTGGTAAAGCAATCAAAATTATACCCTTTTGTCAAATCAGCCAAAACTATGTATTTTGGGGTGTGCTGGAGAATTTTAGTACTTAGTTTATGTGTGCCACAAGATGAAAAAGGTTGAAAATTGCTGGTATAAACTTAGGCAAATTATTTAAACTTTTCATCCTCCAGTTTTCTACTCTAAAAAATACTTCATTTTCTTATTTATCGTGATTGTTATGATAGTTGTGATTGTTAAATGGGAAAATACATGCAAAGTGCTTAGAACAGAGCCTAGCACCAAATGAATGTGAATCCTTGATCTTCAAAGGCGCTGAGAAGTCAGATGTCTGATCTGAAGTTGCCTTCTCCAGAAGCCTTTTATTAGCCAAGACACTGCTTTGATTAGGCCCATAGTGACCAAAATCCCTACCTCAGAAATTGACACAAATAATAAAAGTAAATAATACACAGCACATGAGTGAGGCTATCGGAACACACGGCACTCTTAAATCAAATAGATAAAAAGCCAACTGCCTTTCAGGGAGCTTTACTTACAAATTAACACCTAGTCCAGACTAAAAGGGGCTGTAACCATTCAAGACAGAAATGACTGGTAGCCAGGGTGGAGCCCCGCGCCTACACCTCCCCAAACCGCCCAGCCCCAGGCTCCGGGCACTCGCCTTGCCTTTCGTTCTTCCTCAGAGAAGTGGCCCCAGCAATGGTTCATGCCGCCCCCATGCTCGTAAAACCCCAGCCCCTGCCCCGACACTTCACCTTTTTTCTCATGTATTTTTTATTGAGCTGTAATTCACATATTATAAAATTCCATCCGTTGAAGGTGCACATCCATTGGGTGGGTTTTAGGTACATTCACAAAGTTGTGCAACTATCACCACTGACTCCAGAATATTTCAATAACCGCAAAAAGAAACTCTGTGCCCATGAGCACCACCATCACCGCCATCCTCCCCTCCCCCATCCCAGAAGGAGGGGTAGCCCTCTCTGTTTCTGTGAAGTTGACTTTCCTGAACATTTCAGGTAGCTGGAACCCTACAGTAGCTGGCCGTTGTGTCCAGCCTTTTCATGGAGCGTGATACTCTCCGTGTTCATCCGTGCCGTGGCACCTCGTCAGAACCTTCTTCTTTCTGTGTCTGAACAACATTCCATTGCATGGCCATACCATATTTGGCTTATCCATTCATCAGCTGATCAGCAATGAGGTTGTTTCCACTTTGGGATTGTTAGGAATGAATAATGTTTATCTGTATACAAGTTTTTCTGTGGATATATGTTTTCAATTTACCTAGCAGCAAAATTTCTCTGTCACATGGTACCTTTGTGTTTGAGGGGTATTGTTTGCTTAGTGATCACACCGTTTTATACTCCTTCCAGCAGTGGGCTCCAGTTTTTCCACATCCTGGCCAAGACTTGGCGTTGTCCTTTTGTTCATAGCCATCCTAGTGAGTGTGAAGTGATGACTCACTGTGGTTTGAGGTGTATTTCTCTAATAATTCATGACATCAGGCACTTTTTCATGTGCCTCTGACCATTTTGTGTGTCTCCTTTGGGGACACACAAAGGAGACACACTACTCTAGATAATACTCTCCTCCTTTGGGGAAATGGGTCCTGCTGTGGTCCCTGGAACTGTCACCACCAATGCTACTGTTGCTACGGTGGCCCCCTGCTGCTGCTGCTTCCTGAGCCAGAGCCACAGTGAGAGGCTGCTCAGTCTCAGGCCTCCTGCCTCCCCACCAGTACCTCCTCCCAGGCCTCCCTGCAAGGCGGCTGGCAAGGGAGTCTGGGAGACTCGAGTTAGGGAGCAACACAGGGCAGCGGCAATGCTGAGCACTGGCAGACAGCCTCTGACACGCCCATCAGGGTCTTCCTGTTCTAACGGTCTGGAGGACTAGGGAAGACATTGCTGTGAATGGGCACCCTGGGGGGAACTGTGGACAGAGGAGGACACAGCACTGCCTCTGCTCCCCCCGAGTCCCATGGACGGACCTGAGAGCAAAGTCAGAAATAGCTGCAGAAGCTGTTTTCTTGAAAGTCTTCATGAAGAGAGAGCAGGAAGGCCCAGGGACAGAGCACAGCAAACCTGAAAGCATCGCGAGTGCTGGACTGTGCGTCCACACTTAAACTCCGGGAAGCATGGAAGGCCACACAGACAGTTTGCTTTCACTGCAAGGCTGCAGGTCCCAAGAGTCAGTGCCTTGCCCTGAAGGATCGCAAGCTGTCTGGCCATGAACGTCAGGACTGTGTCAGCAAGCCAGAGCCCCCTGCTGACCACAGCATGCAGGAGGGTCAGTGAAGAAACTGGTGGGCACAAGCAGAGAGAGTCAGAAACAGAGATGCGTGACAATGAGGACAGGAAGGGGCCAGTCCACAGGAAGGCCAGGATGTTTCATCTCCTTCCTCAAATGCCTGTGAGAGCCAGCACTCCACACTCCAACTCCTTACAGTGGGGGTTCCCAAGAGTCCCGAGCTGTTGGCCTGGGGTGGGTACTCGTGAATCTCCTCCCTTCTCCACGACGCTCCTTCCCTCCACTTCATGCAGACCAAGACCACAGTCCTGGAGGGAGAGCCTGCCCCCACCCATGCCTGGGCATTTGCCGTTCTTATATCCACTTGCCGACTGCTGCCCCAGCACCCAAGGAGAGAATTCCTGGGATGACCTGACCCGTGTCCCTCTAAGTGTAGGAAATACATGCCATGTGGACACGAGTGGTGCCTACTTTCCACCAAATCCTCCACTGTGGGGGGCTGGCTAAGCCGTCTCCAGCGGCAGGATGCTGGAGACAGCAGCAGGGCACAGGGTGAGCGAGTTTCCTACGGCCCAGCAGATGCTGCAGAAGGTAGCCAGACCGAGGCTGCCTTGCAGGTCCCTGGCCCAGGAGGGGAAAGCTGGCATGAGGAGATGCAGACCGAGAGACTGTAGGGTGCCCTCCCGAAGACAGGGGCTCAGGGAGGGCCAGATGCCAGCCAGGCAGTGTATTCCTCATGCCAGCTCACAGTCACTAAAGAAGCCACACCTGAGCCCCACAGAAGAGCCAGAATTTGCCTGCCTGCCCAGAGAAAGCCTGCCAGTATTGTAAGCCGGTGTTAGCCCACAGCGAACTAGAGCAATTCAATTTGAAAATAGCTTTTGATCCTCTTCCCTCTATCCCCCACTTCATGGTCCTGAAAACAATAGAGACAAAAGGAAGTGGAGGCAGGAAAAGGAGAAATAAAGAAGGCAGTGGCCATGCCTCTTCCTCTGCTATGGGTCCTTTTGTGGGCTTCCTTATATCCCCCAAAACTCACATGTGGAAATTCTAACCCTCAAGACCTTAGAATGAGACTCTTGGAGATAAAACCTTTAAAGATATCATTCAGGTAGAACGAGGTCATTAGAGTGGGGCTCAATCCCATCCGACTGGTGTCCTGTAAGAAGAGGAGATGAGGACACAAAGCAGAGGCCATGTGAGAGCACGGGGAGAAGACGGCCATCCACAGGCCAAGGAAGGAGGCCTCAGGAGGCACCAGAGCCCCTTGGTCTCAGACCCTCAGCCTCCCGAATTTTGAGAAAATGCATGTCTGTTGCTTCAGCTGCCCAGTGTGCAGCACTTGGTACGACAGCCCAAACCAACTCAGTCAGTCCCCAGGCTGCCGGCGGGCACGGAAGCAGGAGGGAGGGTGGAGCTGGAGTGAGTGTAGGACGTAGGACTGGCCATTCTCATTGTGACTGTAGGTCGTAACTTTTAAAATGAGACGAGTTCTTATTACTGAAAGCAACCTAGATGCTACAGTTCTGCAGGAGACACTGCAAAGACCGGGAAGCCGATCACAAAGCAGCTTGGGAGGGGAGGCTGTCTCCTGTCGGAACCCCACACATTCAGCCTGTTCAGTGAACCCACTGCACCCAGAAGAGTCCCGCGTCTTTCCGTCCTGAGCCTTTCTTCTCTAATGCTGTCTTTTCGCAAATCCCTTTGCTCAATTTTTCTGATTCCCAAACTTACTTAAAAGAGAAAGAAGTCTTTAAAAGATCACAACTTTAGAGAGCCAGATGTTTTTAAGTCATTGCTGAATTTTTAGTGTTCACTCATCTTACGAAAAATAAGACTTCACATCTCAGGGTGAGTTTCCCAGCGCAGCACACACTCCCTGACTCACTTAAAGCCCCAGTTTGTTAAGCCGTGGGCTCAGTTCGAAGAGCCTTTTCAGGGACGAGTCACCCGTGTGAACCCAGAGGGCAGCCCACTCTCAGCTCTGGAAACAGCGGCACTGGCTCCCCCGTGGTCAGTCCTGGTGACAGTCTCTAGAAGAAACACACCCCAGCCAAAACTGTTAAGCTCTTCCATGACAAGTAACTGATTCTGGTTAACTTTTTAGAGGGGAAAGGAAATCTTATTGGGAAACATTTAATAACTCTAGAACCAAAATAAAAATTAAGGAGCCGAAGGGAAGATGCACCCCAGGAGTGCAGGCAGCAGGAATGCCTGAGAGTTTCTCTGTGTGTGGCCTTCCTGTGACTTGGCTCCCGGGACTTCTGCCTCTGCGCTTCTCTGCTCCAATACCCACAATGTGTTATCACAACGGCCTTCACAACGAAGGCCATTCTGACACACACTGCGACCTGACTGAACCCCAAAGACATGACGCTAAGTGCAATAAGCCAGTCATTAAAGGCCAACCACTGGAGGATTCCACGTACCCAGTGTGAGATTACAGTGTGGCAATAGCGGCTTGTCATCTCCACAGCCGTGGAGGGGGCCACGCTCCCGCTGGTTGGCCCTGAAGCCGGAGGCCTGGACCCTGCAGTGCCTTCTCCTCCACAACAGCGGTGGCGGCACCTGACACTCTTGCCTGGAGACAGAGTCCACATACAACAGAAAGAACATCCAAATCTGAAAGGCCACCGAGAAGAAAGGCACTGCCTCCTAGGACAGAGAAAACACCGTTGACCAGGACTGGCCTGGAGCTGCCCCTGCTGCAGCAACATTGAAGTCCTCTGCAGTTGTTCCGCCTCTTCCAAGGGGTTATCCAGCCAAAAGGGGGCGCCCGAGGCAAAGGAGGGAAATCGAGACATTTCAAAGAGGCCCGCTTTTCTGCACTTGACAAAGGGGAGTTGAGGGACTGGGTGAAAGAGGTGTGAATTGGTAGCTACAGAATAGTCACAGGGATGTAAGTAATGCATAAGGAATATAGGCAATATTATTGCAACAACTATGTATGGTGCCAGGTGGAGTACTGGAAATACCAGGGGAACGTGGTGTAAAATATATATGATTGTCTAACCACTGTGCTGTACACCTAAAGCTAATACGAAATAAAACTGAAAAAAAAGCATGGTGCAGCCCTTCAAGATTCCTGCACAGAGTGGCCAGCCACACTGGACAGTGAAGAGAAATGCCAGAAGTGTTTTCCAACTGAAACTGACACAGCCGATTCTGTTGTATCAAGACCAGCTATTCCGAACCCCAAAGCACGAGTAGTTACCTTACGGGTTCAACTTTCCAGTTTGAAGTTAGGCAATCTTGCAAAAAAGGAAGTTATTGAATTTGTAGGAGAATGATATTGCAAGACAACAGATGTGCTTACCATCAAAACACCTAGGCACCCTTTGAAAAGATAGAATTTTGATTATAAAATGTATTTGCTAACAGTTTACACCAAGAGTCTTAGAAAACTGAGGAATGGGAGAAAATAAGACTGAAGCAGACAGAGAAGAGAATATACGAACAGACAGCTCATCGAAAAAAACATCCTGGAAACACTTCTCCAAATTAAAGCTGCGGAGAAAAACCTGGAAGCAAATCAAGACGAGCTCCTTGGTACGAAGGAGGCTGAAGATGGCAGAGTCTGTTGTTCGTCTTGAGAACAAGGGGGCAGTGAAAATGCCCTTTCTCAGTTCAGAAAAGCAGTGAAGAGACTTAAATCTGGCATGAATTATGCAGAAAAATGTTTCATGCATTAATTTTACGGCCTATATGTAACTGTTATCTAATTTGACATAAAGTTGAAAGTGTCAAAAAAACATTGTTTTACGTCAGAGTTGAAATCATTCCTTTCATAGTAATGCACCACGGCAATGATTAGTCACAGATTTTCTTATTTATGCTCTGGGGCAATTAGACTGACTAGATCTGTGATTTCTTGGGGTTCTACAATGTTTTGATTTTATTTCTACCATAACAACTTTAGAATTTAAATACATATAATATATATATCATATATATAACTATTTTAACACCTGCTACATTTGTTTCCCTACACACTAGCACCTATTGAATGCTTCTGAATTATAATTTAGGTCACGTGGGAAGTGAGGCCCAGCACCACGGCTCCTCCTGTGGTTAGGTGTTCAGTTTGCATAACTGCTACCTACCGAGCACCTTTTTCAGACTCCAAACCTGACTAGAAACAGGCCCCTGAGAGTATTTTCTAACCTGAGGGTTGATTCCGTCTCTCTATTTTAGAGTCACTTTATATTGGTTCTATTCTGTTTTGCATCTTACTTTATGTTTTTGGGGGCTCATTTCTCCAAACCCACACTGGCAGAGAAGTGGACATGAGATTAATGGGTATTCATCTCTTGATTCCGCAGTCACAGCTGAGGAAAGAGATGAGGAATAAGGACCTCGGGTTTCAGTGGAGTGAATGGCGCAGCGAAAATTGCCCAAGGAAACGGTCCATTCCACGGAGCTGTCGGTTCAGCATTTGTAAGAGTATCTGTAGGTCATCTCTTACCACTTCCAAAGTGGTCCACAAGTGATTAATTTAAAATCAAAATAAAGGAACTATTGACTTTTCAAAAAAATAGTGAGTTAGTAATAGTGAGATGAATAGAGACAGAAAACAGAATGGGATGCGAGGAGGAGTTCATGTTTGATGAGGACAGAGCTCAGTTTGGGAAGATGAGGAAGCCCTGGCTGGGGGGACAACTACACACCCACGTGAATGTGCACAGTGCACTTAAAATGGTAAAAATAGCACACAAAAAAAGAGGAAGAGAAAGAAAGAACTAGAGGTGGCCGCTAAGAGGTTTTGTCACAGCCCTGATGCCAGCAGTTACTCTCACTGTGAAGACTGCAGGTTCATGTTTCACTATTAAACACACAGAGCAGACCCTCGGAAACAGGCAACAGGAATTCATTTGCTTGTGAACAGGGGAGTTTTGGTGTTGGGTGATAAGTTGGAGGGCACGTTGCCCTCCATCACTGGGTGCTTGTCTCCAGGACTGTTTACAGCTTGGCCTGTGTTGGGCCTCTGTCTCCAGGACAGCGGTCCCTTGCTCAGGTGGCTGTCCCATTCCCATCAGTCCCTCTCCATTTTCCCACTTTGTGGCAGCAATAGGTTATCTGGTGCTGACTAGGAAAGTTTAACCACCACCGTTTCTTCTGTTGCTGATGAAGATACAGCTGCTTGGTTCAGGGCCTTGTACATGAAGCCACAGCCGATCAACCCTGTCTTTTTCCCCCAATAGATGAAAATCCCCATGTCAGGTAACAGAGAGGGAGACCACATTTTCTTATCATTGGTGTCAAGGGGCTCTGTTATTTTAAGGAGGCCTCTTCAATATGTCAAGCACTTAACATTCCCCCAGCCTTTACATATAAAACAAATCACATTCCCTTAACTGCACACACATTCACAACCCAGTTACGGGCCTGGGTGCTGACAGTTTTAGGGGCAAGCCTTCTCAAACTTTCAAACAGCAGGCAATTTTTATGCAATGTAAACTCTTCTGCAGAGCAGGGAAAAAATGGGAACAATCCTAGTTAAAGAAAATACCACAGCCCCAAAGCCAAAGACTGACAAAATCAGCATATACCAAAAAAATTAGGCCCATCTCAATTGTAGTGATCCAAAAATTCTAATAAAATTCTGACAAATCGTTAAAAATATGTTGAAAAATAATATATATGAATTTATTTGATATCACTTCAATAGATCAAAGAAAAATCACATGAATCATCTTAATAGGATTTGCTAAAATTTGTTATCTGTTCTTTATACAGGGAGAGGGTCTTTTATAAAATAGAGTTTTAAAAATATTTTTCTAACATGATAAAGAATCTCTATGTGAATACAACAACCATATACTTGTTATTTCTTAAAATATGTCTCAAATAATTATAGTTCTGAGAGATTTTAATAGTAAGTGTAAAAATAGTGCTGTGGTCCAATAAATCTAAGACACAATAAATTTACCAATCAAACCATTTCTATGTGTTTATATGTATCCTAACTGTCCAAGTGTTCCATACCCATTTGACACTAGAAGACACTGTTTCCACAGAGCATCTCACCACACTAGTATTTTACAGGAATTCACTTTGGAAAGTGTTGTAGCGACTGTCTTCACAATGATGTGGAGAACAAAATAAGAATGCTGCTGTGCCTTGACCTTTGTGGTTCAGTGGGTTGGGCATCACCCTGCAAAGCCAAAGGTCACCAGTTCGATTCCCAGTCAGGGCACATGCCTAGGTGTTTGGTTTGGTCCCTGGTCTGGGAGCATGTGAAAGGCAACTCATCGATATTTCTCTCTCACATCGATGTTTCTCTCCCTCTCTTTCTCCCTCCCTTTCCCTCTCTCTAAAAATAAATAAATAAAGTATTTTTTACAAAAATAAGAATGCTGCTATTTAACTTTGTTCTAAAATTTCAGATCAAACTCTTCTCAGCTAAATATGGGTATGAATTGAAATTTAAAAAGTAACAGGTAATCACCATGGACATTAGATGTGAATGACTCTTTCAACCAACTTGACCTACTGACACAGAATATGCCATCCACCAACAGCAGAAAACGTTCTTCCCAAGTGCACCTAGACCACATTGAGAGCCATAAAATTCAACAAAACATGCTCTGTTTTCTTTAACTCCTACAAAACATGTTCTTAACTACATTAAATTAAGTTATAAACCAACAGCAGAATATTCTCTGAACAATCCAGAGTAACACACTTAATCACTCACGGATGCAAGAAGAAGCAAAGCAGGGAGCAGAGTGAAATTCAGAGCATGAAATGCCTATTTAAGAAAAGAAGCATTTCAGGTCCATTTTAGGAAACCAGAATAAGAGGAACAAATTAAACCCAAAGTAAACAGAAGAAAGAATATTATAAAGATCTGAGTAAATTATCAACTTAATAGAACATAGTAAAACAATAGAGAAAATCAATGAAACCAAAAGCTGATTCTTCAGAAGATCGATGAAATCGCTAAGTTTCTGATCTAAGATGGCAGTGGAGTAGGTGGAAGTCACACTCACCTCCTCCCACGACCAAGCTGGAATTATAGCTGTTATAGGACAGTCATCCTGAATAACTAACTGAGGACTACCTGAACAGAAGTTTTATAACCAAGCCTAGACCAGTGTGGCTCAGTGGGTTGGGCATCATCCCACAAAGCAAAAGGTCGCTGGCTCGATTCCTGATCTGGGTGCAAGCCAGGGATGTGGGTCTGGTGCCCATGGGGATACGTGGAGGAGGGGAGGCAATCAATTGATGTTTCTCGCTCATGTCAATGTTTCTCTTCCTCTCTTTCTCCCTCCCATCCCCCCTCTCTAAAAATGAATAAATAAGTAAATAGTCTTATAATCAAGATTTACAGATGATACATCAAGATTGGTAGGAGGGGCAGAGACGTAAAAAGGGCTGGCCCTGCCCTGGCTAGTGTGCCTCGGTGGATTGAATGCCAACCTGAGAACCAAAGGGTCGCAGGTTTGATTCCCAGTCAAGGAACATGCCTGGGTTGCAGGCCAGGTCCCCAGTAGGGGGCATGAGAAAGGCAACCACAGACTGATGTTTCTCTCCCTCTCTTTCTCCCTCCCTGCCCCTCTTCCCTTCTATCTATCTATCTATCTATCTATCTATCTATCTATCTATCTATAAATAAATACTCTTTTTTTAAAAAAAGGGCTGGTCCTGCTCTTATGATCAGTGACTGAGATTCCAGAGGGATATCTTAGCTGCATTGGATTCCCCCTGAGAAGCATGGTGTCTCAACCTGAGGCCAGGCTCCCCAGCCCAGGACAACAGGGCCAGGAAGAGGCTCCACTTAACATCTGGCTATGAAAATCAGCAATGGTTCTGTCCACCAGGGGCAGACAGAAGTCCGCTAGAGACACAGGGAAAATGCACAAAATGTCATTCACAGCCACTCACCCTGGAGTCTGGCAGTGGAGGGCAGAGTAGACTAGAGTTATGTGAGAGGAGTCTGAGGTTTGTGGCTTTGGGGAGAGAGCTGAGAGGACAACCGCCAGGCCACCCCTGTGCTGAGTCACTCTAACACACTGCAGACTCCATCTTTATTGGACGGAGCTCGTCCCTCCTCACAGCCTCAGCTTCAGGGAATGCAATAGCCCCACCCTCCGGAATCCCTTGTGCTTGCAGAGTTTATGCTCTGCTAAGAAGTCAGCAGCCTAGACCCAGGTGTAGTGTAGAGGTCTGGGCAATCTTAGGAGGTGTCAGTGGTTGAGTTGTGTGGCTTTGAGGTGGGGACCATTCCACCCACTTTCCCATGAACCTGGCTGGTGCATTCTCCTCATGGGAGATCTGCTAGCCCCACCCTATGGGCTCCTGGGGCCCCACCCTCTGAACTCTTGGTGGCTCTGCCCTGCTGAGGTCTGGGCGGATTCTGAGTTGTGTGGCTCTGTAACAGGGGCCACTACCCCCACGTTCCCTCAAGCCTGACTGGCACCTCCCACATCTCCCAGCTCCCAGTAGCCTTGCCTTGCTGAGATCAAGCTCATGGCTGACTTTGGGACAGACTGAATTGTGTGACTCTAAGACAAAGAAATTTTTTCCATTGCAGATCTGACCAATGCAGATCCTTCCTTTCATACAGCCAAATCTTGGTCTGGTAGGGTCTAATAAACTCTGCTGGCCTTACCCTGAAAACTTCCTGACACTCTACCACACCACAAAGGTATGCAGGTACACCACAAAGGTATGCAGGTACCCAGTCTAGCTGCCCGGTGGCAGCTAGACTTGGTATGCCCTGCGACATTTGCTGACTGGCCTCAGACCCAGCACTGGTCCCGAGTTTGAACCTGTATTAGTCTGGTGAATACTACTTATCCCTACCTGATGACTCACCGAGAACCCACCTCATGCAACTGGAGTACCACCAGAGTCTCTTTCAGTGGCTGAGCTTAACAGGCATCTAGATAGTAGAGGCAAGTGGCGCAGATGGCAGGTTTCCTTAGGACTTTTGATGACCTGCCCCTGGGCCCAGTGCTGGTAAAAGCCAGCATTGGGTGCAGCTTGGTCCTTCCTACATACACCCAGGCCCAGCAGAGGCAGCAACAAGCTGTGGATTGCTTTGTAGCTCCAAACAGGTTGCCCCAAACCAGTCACAGGCAGTGTCAAACACTGACCTAAATCAGAATTCCTCCCAAGAGGTCCCAGAACCAACATACTCAGTGGCCAGCTTCAGAAAACATCAGAGCAAGATCCAGACAGCTTCACAAGTAGCATATCCAAAGGGAGATCTTGGCAGGCGCCAGACCCAGCTGAGGCAAGTTCCACTTGGTGTGGTCAACACAGCAGCTCATATACTGTAGTCAGATTTTGTTTTCACAGTCATCAGCCTGAGGGTCAACCCCACACACAAATGGGCCTGTAGCAATCGAGATTCAATTATAGGGAGGCTGACAAAATGAGGAGACAAAGAAACATGGTCCAGGTGAAAAAACACATCAAAACTCCAGAAAAAAGAGCTCAACAAAATGGAGATAAGCAATCTATTAGATGTAGAATTCAAAACACTGGCCATAAGGGTGCTCAAAAGTGAGGACCTCAACAAAACAAAAAAGATCCAACAGAAACAAAGGATACACTAAATGAAATGAAGAACAATTTACAGGGAAACAACAGTAGAGTGGATGAAGCTGAGAATCAAATCAATGATTTGGAATATAAGAAAGTGAAAAAATAAACTATCAGAACAACAAGAAGAAAAAAAAA
>PVKM010042108.1:0-12919 GCA_004027735.1 Carollia perspicillata | reverse complement strand
AAGAAAGCAAGGGAAATGGTCCCGGACCCAGGACAAAGGCACAGCAGGAGAGCATCCAGGGCCTGGGGCAGGGAATTAACTAACTAGCCAACAGGTGATAGTCTAGAGGTCTGGAGCCAGGAAGCCGGCAGGGAGCCACCAGGGGCTGATGCAGAGTGCCAGCTTCAGTTTCTATCTATATTTTTAAATTTCTACTACAACATGAGTAGAGAAGGCTGAAAGAAAATGTTCAGCCATAACCAAAACCAATATCTATATTTTACACTTGTGGCTAAACATAAATATACTTTAATTTTTTGTAAGAATGTGATACTCTAGCATTTGCTCAACTGGATGATAGTTGTTATTTTTCTTAAACTAAGCACCCTTTGGTGTGCTATACTAGAATACTTAGTGATTTACACTCAAATGCTTTTTAAAAGGCTTTAGATTCTTATTAATTCTTGGAAATCTTTTTTCAAAGAATGGTGTTTTAAAAAGATATCTTTAATAAATCAACACCATCTGTTGATTTCAGAAAGCTAAGAGCTCAAAATCACTTTAATATTAAATAAAATAGTACAAGTAAAAATACTTCATTCTTCTGACTTTGGAGAGTAACCATACCCTTTAAAAAGTTGACATGCAGTGTGTGTGGTGGGTGCGGGTGTGGGTGTGTGTGTGTGTGTGATGAGGGCTGTTGGAAGGTGGAGGTTTTCATTTTCTGCCTGTTTGTGTTTTAATTCTCTTAAAAATATGGTATAAATGAGATGCTAAAGCTACTGATCATTTTTGCACCTCTTGTCTAGAAAGAACTGGGAGCTTCTTCCTTTTACAGAGACCAAATTCTAGAACTACTTTCTAATGTCCTTGCAGATGCTTCAGACTTTTCTATTTAGACTATGTACCATAGTTAGTTTTCTATTTAAAGGAAGGCAGCATCTACAGTGGGATAGAACATAGTCTTTGGGAATGGAGAAGAGCAGGTTTGAGCTGGATGATTCGGACAGGGTGAGGCCTTAACATTTATTTGATTGTGGTACTGTGAGAGCTAAATTACTTAATGTATGTGAGGTGCCCACCCCAGAATGTAAGAAATGTCCCATGAATAGAAAATATCATTACTATTATCTAGCTATTTAAAAACACCTTTGCACTTAGTCTCCTCTCATAAATTTATATTAGTTGAAACACAGCAAAAGCAATTACTTTCAAGTATAAGGTAGGAACCATTGAAATAGATTCTGTTTCTACAATGCTATTTATTAATCCATCTTAAAATGTCAAGTGATTTGTTTTCTTGCCCAGAATATATATAACTCAGAAAATAATAAAATCAATAGGTAGAACTGCCAAGATATTAAATGGATGATTTAGAACTAAATAAATTGGCCTAATAGTTTCAAAATATTCCATTTGTTCCTTGAAAGGAGAATTGAAACATGTAAAAATTATGTCTTATGTCAAGCTATCTAAAGCACATTTTTACTTTCTATTACATCTTTGTAGTAAAAAGCTAGAATATGTATGACTAACACTAATAAGAACAAATCATGACCTAAATAAGAAAAAATACAAATTACAGTGGGAAGTTATAAAAGAATACTTGAATAAATGAGCAAATATATCATAAAGGTATCAATTTTCCAAAGTTAAAATACACTTAGCTGAACAAAAATACAAATAGTATTTTTTCTTACTAGTTATCTAAAAGTTGCATAATTCTTCTAAAAGATATATTTTAAAGTAAATAAGAAAGAAGTCATTCTAAAATATACATTAAATAGTATAAAGTTGAAAACCTTGTTATATGATAGGACTAATCTGTGGGTCTTGATAGAGAAGGATAAATATTCTAGAAATAGATCATTCCCGCCACTAAAATTTACTATGGAATTCAGGCAGTACAGCAAATCAGAGTGAGAAACAGAAAGGTTTACCAAATTAGTATAGCACAGTAACATTTCAGACTAAATTAATTTAGTTTCATGTGACACCATTTACTGATATAAATTCTTAAGAAATTAAAAAAGAAATTTTTTTAAAATTGAAGAATTAAGAATATATCAGAAAATATAATGAAAGAAAATACTATAACTTAAAAAAAACTTTAAAAAGAAAGAGAAAATAACAATCTACAAACCTGACATGCACTTTGCACTCTGTGCCAACTTCTGATTCCCCAACCCATCCTCTGGGAGTTGTGTTCTCTTATTCACTCTGTTTCTCCTATACATGAAGCTACGTCCATTGTGCTTCTTATTTATATTCTTCTGTACACCTCTTAATGAATATTGAATGTTCTCAGAGAAAATTCAGAAGAGGGAAAATAAGAAGATGATAACCTTCATGGATAAGAAGCATGTGGTTTGCTCACCACCATCTACTAGAACCTAGTATACTCCTTGCACATAACAGGTGTTCAGTCATATTTGCTGAATAAATGAATAATTGGATGAGAACAAGAATATCATCAGTAAGTCATGAGAACTTTGAAAGAATCAAGAAAGAAGCTGAAGCCCAGATGTATGAAATGACTTGCTCTAGATCACACAGTTTGTAAAAGGCAGAAGGTAAATAAATAGAAATTAATATTTCCCTTTGATACTTTTCATTCTCTACCAGAATACCCAAAATATAACTAAAGTTGTATGACAGACCTGGTCATTCAAGAAAGACTCTTTCTCTTCGCAGTTTTAAAATTCATTTGGGCATTTCATAAACTTAAACAGAGAGAAAAGCTGAAGTAAATACATTCTACCAATAGACCAGAAAAGACTTAGGCAGTTTTCTGAACTTCCTACCATTGTTAGTTTTCAGTATGAGGTCTGGAGGTGAAACAACTTCACCAAATACAAGGGTAGTTGCTAGCATAGTAGTATAGGAGCTTGGTTAGCTCTCCTGGGTTCATGTTTAATGCTCTTTCCACCATAAACTTATAATAACCAGAACATTTCTTATTAAAACACAAAAGTCCTGAGGAAAGAAAACAGAACTCAATAGCACGAAACCTTATGAATCAATAGGGAAAAGACTTATATTTAACTAAGCTTACTAAAATGAATACTCCAATAGGATATGTAAAACATATTCAGTCAGCATTTATGTATTTATGATATACTTATTTATTAATCACCAACCATATGGAGACACAACACAAGGTGGGAGAAGCATGCTGAGGAGATGGCACCCCTGCCCCCATGGAGTTTCCAGTTTAAGGACTAAGAGTCAAGAATGAAATTAAGATGACATGATCTGCCACTCCGGGGACTGGGTCACTTTAGAGTAAAAGTGTGACCACCTGACTGAACTATCCTGGTTACCTAAAATTAACTGAAGGATTGAGATTTTGTAGAAATTTAAGTAAAAAATAATTTCTGAAACTATTTTCATGTGACTAGCCTTGAGTTCATTTCTCAAGTTTGACTTAGAATCAAACCTCTGCATCTTAACAAACACAAAATGCAAACCAGTCTTCAACCTTCAGATCATCATCAGCCCTCATGACAATGTACGTGAAGTTGTCTCCAGTGACTTTCACTGAGTGGAAGCAATCTGAAGAAAAATATGAGATCTTCAGAGGAAATAAAGTAGAAAGTTTTAGGAAACTTTGAGGAAGAGCAAGGGCTTCAAAGCTGGCCAGATAAAGATCCAGGTATGTAAACATACCCACCTTTGCAAAGAGCTTTCAGATCAATTGTCTCATTAACGTCTCCAGGATTTGAGATGTAACACTGTTCGATATCACTCTGGGTGGCAGTGAGGGTAATGGCTTCCTAAACCGACTGAATGAAAAGGCAGTTCTTCTGCCCAAGAGACCTCATAGTAAAGCCAGTTGACCCTGCAATCAGGCTGCCCCAGTTTCCTGGGAAATATAAATAGCACAGGGAAGAGAGCCAAATGTGGACATCACCTCCTGGTGTCACTTCATTAATCTGGGTTTCGGGGAGGGACCTGGAAATCCCCAGCCTGGCAGCATTCTTTTCCTTGAACTCTACATATCCCTAAACTGGAGATGGAAGAACGCAGGGCTGTGGGGCACTGAGTTGTAAAGGGAATGTTGGAATGCTGGATCACCTCTACAGGAGGAAAAAGCCAGAAGGCAAGGGTGATGAGGGTGAAGCTATTGTCAGACATCCAGAGCCCAAGGAGAGCTGAGGAAGGCTGACCATTCAAGGATCCAGAGTCTCGTTGTGCTGTAGGGAGGGCTGCTGATGGTCTTCAAGGTTTACTGTGCGCTGGGCACTGTGCTCACTGCTTTGTGTTTCTACTCTTTAGATCCTCAAAGCTCAATGAGTGACCACCTATTCTGTCCCTGACAGTTTAACCCAGACTGATGAGTCTCAAGAACTGGACCAGTCTGGATACATCTCTATAGCATGGACCTCCTCTTCCATCATCTACTTAAATCTTAGCAGAATTGTTTTTTTTTATCCTTCATATTTAAATAAAATTCCTTCTTCCTTTCAAAGTCTATCTTTCCTATTGATGGATTTTCTAAAAGCATGACTGAGATCTAAACGCCTCTCTTTTAAACAGGAGGAGAATGTGAGGTTTGTCTGGGAAAAGTCCAGCCATTGTTAATATAGTAAGAACACTTTGCACGGCATTGATGTAACCTGGCAGCCAAGGAGAGTGGACTGGAATGTGCATACGTGAACAATGATGATTTCACTGCACTAGTCGAGGGGGTGGTAGATGCCCTTGAGTGAACATGTCTACTGTGTGGCTGTCACATTCAAAATGACTGAGCGAGTAGAGCAACGAATCTGCATCAAATTTTGCATTAAGAGGGAACTATTCAGATGATTCAGAAGACAACAGCTATGGGCAACTGGTGATTGACAGCTTCAACACAATGTGCCCACTCATGCATCATGTGCAGAGTTTTTTTGCAACATATCAAAACACCCAGGTGACTCACCCCCTAAGCCCAGATTTGGCACCCTATTACTTCTGGCTTTTCCCAATACTAAAATCACCTTTGGAAGGGAAGAGATTTCAGACCATTAATAAGATTCAAGAAAATATAGCAGGGCAGCTCATGGCTATTGAGAGAACTGTGTGAGGTCTCAAGGTCTGAAGGGGACTGAGGCATCATTGTCTTCTGTACAATGTTTCTTGTATTTCGTATCTTCTTCAATAAATGTCTCTGTTTTTCATATTACATGGATGGATACCTTCTGGACAGACCTTATATAATATTTACACAAGGGGAAATTTTTATGAAAGGACTACTACTCACATCAGTGAATATCAAACTGGAAGAATGTCAATGTCTTTGTTAATACTCCTCTCTTCCTTCCCTGCTTGGTAATCATCAAAAAACTAGTAGCTGGTCTCCAAACGTCAGCCAGTGAAGACAACTCAGAGACAGGAGCTGTGACGTCAGATGACAGATCTATGATTCCTGCCCTGGTCACTTTGTTTTTACAGTTTACATGGACATGTAAGCCCACCCTGCTCATCTGTCAGTCCCAGCATATGCTAGCAATTGCTAGTCCAATCACTAAAATCAAGGAAAATGTAAGAAGTCAGCTATAAACAAAAGATGATGTTGACTGCTAACATTGCAACATTGTTTAGCATCATAGCAGACCGAAAAGAGAAAAAGGCAGTTAAGAACAAAGCATCAGCAAATAACATAAAAGGTCACTGGGGATAGTATACTTTCAGTTCTCTAGTCTCAGTTGGTTCTCTGGACTGAGTATGTCAACCATTTTCCAGATGGCAAAGGCTATCTCTGTTGGGACAAGGAGAAAGAAGGATATGTGTTTGTTTTTTGTAGTGACAGCTTCACACTTAAATGTGTGCGTGCTGGGTGCATATCTGTGCAGGTAACTGTGTCTCTGTGTGTGAGCATTTAAAGGCCCAACTGTACACAAACACACACTAAGCACCCAAAGCAAGCTCTGTAGGTTATCACTATAATAGCTTTAATAAGAACACCACCTCAGACACACACTTATTTCCCTCATATTTAACCTCGAGATCCTTTATTCTACACCTTACTTTTAGGCTTCCTCTGTCCTCCCCTCTGCTTTGGGGTATCCAGAACATTCATCTCCCAGAAAAGGGGCTTTGGTTTTTCCTTTTTCCTCCCTCTAAATAGTCCTCCTGCTACCTGGTATTTTCAAAACCTGGAGAGGTTTGAGGGTGAGCAGACAAGAATGCCTGGATTTACTGGTCATAGTACGACTTCCTCTTGGCCTTCCCTGTGGATTTTACAAGCTAATATCCTGCTTCTCTAGAAGTCAAACCTGGCCTTATCCATTCTGAACCATCCATATTCACAAGCCTCTACCTGAAATAATGCTGCCCTGAAGTCATAAGGTTTCTGGTACTTTTAATTAAAAAATCCCAATCTCTAACGAGGTTATCCAGGCTCAGAGCATCTGCAAAGAGAAAGTGAGAAGTGGCAACAAATTGCTTCAATTTGATTGCAGAGTAGAATTATTATTGATAGGAAATCATTGAATTATGGCTCCAGTTAAGCCTGAAACATTAAGCTTTTATCTAATGTTCCTCTCTGTGGTAGTAAATTGACTGCAAATTGTGATTTTTAATGGAAGACATGATAAGCCATTCAGGCACAGCCCAGCTCCCCGGCTCAAATTCCCTCCCCTATTGTTTATTGCTATTTTAATACTCCAGGCTGTCGAAACAAGACAAGTCCTCTTAGCCAAACATTCCCCCTATAAAATTTGCTAAGGACCCAAGCCAAGTAAATTATCATTCAGCGTCACTTTTCTCAGTTTCAATTTAACTTCATAGTAGGTTTGAGAAGTGATGCTGATGTTTATTGCCATGTCTCAGTTCATTGGTTATGAATATGAAATGCTTTAATTTTTTTTCAGAAAGTGCTTCCCAATTGTGTTGTGCCATTCCTCTGTCCTAGTGGGTAATATCTCCTTTGGTAACATCTTGGTCTGATGCCTTTACTTTCCAGTCACTTTCTGGAGAAGTCTTATTCTGGTACACAAGCTTTCATTTTAAATGACAATTTCAATCTTGATTAAAGCTCTTTTTCTCTCCTTCCCCAGCAAAGGACAGAACTATGTTTTGGAGTAAGGTGTATGGGGGTAAGAAGGAGAAAGGGGCTGATCTATCTTCCAGACTTCCTCTGATCCCTCCCCATTTTTTAGACAATGGTTTCTTAAAAGTTGCAGATACTGCAGAAGGATGGGAAGAAGGCAGGTATGCTTCTCTTACTTGGTTGGGCAGATTGCAGCCCTTCGTACTGTGGTTTTTGCCATTTCTTTTGTTATCTCTACGGCCATCAATGTGCTTTGGGTGACTTTCTTTTGGGTCACATAAGTAACCTTTTCAGAGGGCTCTGTCCACCGTCCGTCCTCTCCCATCCTTTCTTTTGTCTCTTCAAAGAGAGCCCGTCCCTTGGCTTGTTTCTGCCAGAGTGCCATCACCTAGCAGGTAGGCATCTTGGATGGGGTTATGGCTGACATTTGAAACCCAACTATTTTTCAGTCTTCAATAAGCTTTTAGGATTTACATATTTGTCTCAGAACAAGTGGTGAGGATGCCTTTGCTTTGCTTCAGCCTCTTTCTCAGTCTCGAGACCTCTTAGTAATTTTAATGTTTAATTTTTAATTTTTTGGCTGCTTTGGCTGCACAAGGGATCAAAGGCAAGGTCCCCAATAAAGCAGACTTAAAGGGAGTGAGTGAAATGATAGTGTCCTCATCTCACAGGGGTGAGTGATTTTCTTGAAATTCACCCTTCCACTGGTTTATAGAAAGATAAGCAATTTTCTCTAAGGAAATAACATCCCTCAAAAGGCAGAATCTGTTTGTTCTGGTTCAGCCCTATGTTGGGAGTTGGGTCTATCGCAGGGGTTGAGATGATTGGGTCAGTTCTGATGTCTTTCAATCAATCTGACAGGAAGATGACTGTCCCCAACAGGTGATGGCTAGGTGATCTTGAAATAAGAGGTATTAGCACCATTTATCCTTATTTAGGACCTTAACTGTGAGACTGATAAACAGGAAAGAGTCTCAATCCATATCATCTTGTAATTAAATTTTGACCTTACAGTTCTGCTGCTGAGAAGAATACTGGTTAGAACTCAAACCTTCACCCAGTACCCACATTCCTGCATCTCACTCATGCACACATGTAGTCTTCTCCTCATCCATGGCTCCTCCATCCCCTACCTGGGGATGGAATTGCTGAATCACAGATAAACCCCCATAGTTTCTTTTTGATGTTCAAGTCTGTCTTCAAATGTCTCTAATTGCCAAGACTTTATTTTTCATCAGGAGATGAATCATCAATCTTCCTTTTATGGACAAACTGAGTGGAAGCCCCAGGCACTATTGTCTAATTCTTCCACTTTCCTCCTGACATTTTCTCATATTTCTGGCTGCTTCTAGTGTACAGTGATAAATAATTCAGAGATTTGCCTGTGCTATACCATAGGATGCTGATTCTTTAAACTATTCAGGACAGTATTCAAGCAATGTGTCTCTGTCTGATTCAAGAAGCAAGCTTCAAGCTGAGCATATAGATTAAGTGTTTCTCAAATATCTGCCACTCTGACACATAAATATGGTTAGGTAGACCATAAAGGACAAAAGAGAATAAATCAACCTAAAGACCCTATGCCTTACTAGTATATCATTATCCTAGGAATTATAGAGATAGAAGAAAAAGGATTAACCCCAAACCAGCTGTTCTTTTTTTACTGAGTTAGACTCTGCCTTTTCAACTTAAGATAGTTGAAGGTGAATTTAATTTTATTTTATCCAACAAATATTAGAAAATGAATGCCCTCACCTTGAGAAGCTCACCCTTGAGGAGGATGTGCAAACATCTACCCAAGTGGTTCCAATGAAAGGGGAGATGAGATTATAGCCGTGGCAAGCCGGAGGAAGATCTAATTCTGACTAAGCATCAGGGGAAGCTACATGGAAGAAGATGCACTCGAGTTGGATTTTGAATAGTTAGTTAGGGTATAAAGTCCAGAGCAAAGGGAAGGGTAGCCTAAGGGGAAGGCTAAGCAAAGATTCATGGAACAAAGAGCTTAGGAGGTATTTTAGGGAAGGAACAGTAATTAGTCTGGCAGGTCTAAGGGCTGAGAGCCTAGAAAAAATAAAAATGATAATACAGGGGAGACGGTATCTTGGACACCAAATTTAGTTTGGATTTGATTATGAGAGCAAAAGTAATTCAGTGAAGATTCCTGGAGGAGGAATTATGTTGAGACGGCTTTTAAAAATTCATATATGTTAACACATTTAATTAGGACACTAACCTTATGAGGTAAGTACTATTATTATCTCTATTGCGCAAATGAAGAAATTGGGATTCTGAAGAATTAAGTTATCTGCCAAAGGTTGCATGGCTATTAAGTAGCCAAAGTAGAACTTTGTTCCAGGCAGTCCGACTGCACAACCCACTATGTTTCACAGCTATGCACTCCACCTTTGAGCACAGGTTTTGGGCCTCAGTTTCAGGAAAGAAGCAGGTGTCAAGGCAGCTGTTATCTTTCCTAGTCGGCCTTATTTTTTAATTTTTGTATATCCTTGGTGGTTAAATGTCTAATTATTTAGATCTAAAACTACCCTTGTAAAATCATTATAAATGCTTTTTTTTTTTTTTGCGGGGGGGTGTGGCGGGGGGTGGTTATCCATGGCAGAGCCAAGTTTTGTTTTCTAAAAAGAGAAAATAAGCACCTTACTCAAAGCCACACACTACATCAGTGTCACATGTAAGATCTAGAGCAATGGTTCTCAATGGGCTGCACAGTTCCCATCACCTCTGGGAACAGAACTAGAAATCTGTAATTTTTCAAAGTTCCAAATGTGATTCCAATGTATACCCATGTACCCAAAGTTTAAGATCATTGATTTAGACAAATGCTTCTCAGAATTTCATCACCTGAAGACTATGTTGAAAAGAGGATTCTGGCTCAGGAGGAATCAGCCCCAGTAGCAATCAGCCCCAGGGGATGCCAATGCTCCTGTCCATGGCCATACTTTGAATGGCAAGGATCAAAGTAGCAGTAGTTGCCAAATGTTGCTGTACATTGGAACCAACTGAGGAGCTTTTGAAGCTCTAGATGTCTGAGTTGCACCCCATATCAACTAAGTCAGACTCTGTGGATAGGACACAGGCATTTTTTTTTAAATTTATCCACTGATTCCAATGTACAGCACATTTGTGAAAGAGTGAGTAAGGATTCCAGATCTCACTGATCCCATATCTCATTTCATCCGCAGGGTGGGAAGGGGCAGCCACAGAGACATTCTGACTCATACAACCAGTTTGTTTTAGAAGCAAAGGCAAGTCACACCAGGTATAAGAGGATCACATGAACCCACAGAGCACATTTAGCTTGGAGGAGCATCGATGCACAGTGTGTGTGCAGGGGAGAATGAGGTTTATAATCTCAGCCTCTAAATATTTGGTGATTATTGGAAGGAACAGGCAGTAAACTTGGACTCTGTAATTTCAAAAGGTCTCAGATCAGTGAGAGAAATTTCAGGAAGACAGGCTTAAACTCAATATATAGAAATTCTGCCTCCAAATTAACTGTCCAAAAATAGAAGTTTGACTTATAAAGTTGTACCTACTGCTACATAAGGTAAAAATTATTCAGGAAGGAATCCCTCATTATTTCTTGTACTCTTCCCCACCTACCCCCATCAACCCTGGCCATCCTCTAATCCATTAGTCAACCCTGCCAGGTCTACCTTGGGTCTATATACCTGATGCATCTATTTCTGCTGTGACTGCCTCATACAACCACTATCATTTCTTGCTTTGAGTACTGGGCTACCCCCCAAATGAAATAGCCTCCCCTCTGAAACAGCCTTCCCACTAAAATAGCCCGCCAATAGGAACAGCCTCCTGACATCCTTTTTCGGCCCTTGCCTTCCCCTATCTTCCAACAGCCAGATTGGTGTTTTAAAATATGAATTACATCATGCCAGCTTCTTCATAAAGAGCCTCTGTGATCGTCCATGGAATTTAAATAAAATCCACATTCCCTACCATGACCACCAAGACCTACAGGAACTTGTCCCTGCCTAGCTCTGTGTAACTCCTCTTTTCACTCATCTCTGAGGCTGATTGTCACCAGCTTCTAGAGCCAGGTCTCCTTACTGAGTCTAGAATGTGCCAGACCAAACCCATTTCATGTCCTCTGTACTTGTGCTATTCTTTGTCTAGAAAACCAACATGCACGTGGCCCATTCCTTTTTGTCATGCATTACTTGGCTCAAATGGCACGTCTTTCAGCAATCTGCTCTGCTTTCTAATCTAAAATGCCCATACTACTCTCCTGGTGTCTCTGAATCACGTTACCCTATTTTGTGTGTGTTTTTTTTTTTCAGTATCACATAATATAATTGACTTACTCCTTTATTCAGAAAATATTATTGAGCACTTACTATGTTTCAGATGTTTTTCTAGGCAATGGGAACAGAGGTGGACAAAAGAGCTAAGTCCATGCCCTCATGGAACTTACATTCCAGTTACTATTCTTGCTTACACTCTGAATTATGTTCACTGTTTTATTTATTTAAATTTTTGGTTTGTCACGTGTCTTCCTCCACTGGACTGCTACAAGACAGGGATCTTGGCAGTCTTTTTCTCAACTGTATACATTGTACTCAGTTTCTGGAAGGGAACTGGTAACATAATAGTGGCCCAATGAATATTTGAAAGAATTAATAAAAAAACTTCTAAAAACATTAAAAATCCTGAGATTATTGGATTCTAGCCATCAACACATCTAATTTCTTTCTCTTATGAAACACATGTCAAAGCTGAGAGGTTTTCATGAAAATCTTGTCCCATGCTGCTCAAAGTATGGACCCCACCCTAGCAGCACTGGTATCACCTGAGACCAAGTAACAAACGCAGAGTCTCAGGCCCCTCTCCAGAACTACTGAATCAACGTGAACATGTTACAAGATTGCAGGTAATTCCTATGCACGTCAGAGTGTGAGAAACACTCAGATAGTCCATACCCCTCATGTTAGAGATTGTTGGGAACCTCCCTGCTTGGTTTCAGAAGCTATGATACCCCATGGCTACAGCTGAATAAAAAGACCTTGGGACCATAAGCCACTAAGGAGACAGAGCTTATCCTCCTGGCAGGGGTGCAACCTCTGCCCCCTTTTATTTAACCCTTCTTGGCCCTGAGCAGATGACTGGCTAGCCAATGACAGGTAAGATTCCTCAAGGGAGTGACAACCTGAGACAGGCATGGTCATGAAAGAGCCATCAGGGAAGGATTTAGGGGATTATAGAAAAGAGGTGATGGACCCTCACCCCTGGGCTTTGTCATAGCCTGAGTTCTCATTCTATCTGTAAAAAGTCTCCTAATCTCTTGGCTACCTGCATCCCATACCTGATTTTAAACCTGAAACAATGCTGGAGGTGGATGTGGCACTGTGCTGGAAAGGGTGGTTTCTGGGTGCAATCAGGCCAAAGAAAGAATGCATGAAATCCTGTGAAACCTGCTTTGCTGAGAATGCCCTCAAGATAAGTGATAAGGGTCCAAGCAGAAAATGAGTTGTTTCCCAGTTTCATGGCCCTTTGGCTCTCTGACCCTGACTCAGAATAAGCCCTCATAGTTTTTGAATACTATGTATTCCTTGATCATTACTGCCTGACAATGACTGATGAGCTTTACTATATGCCCTGTATTCCTATGCAAATTAAACCCAATAAAAGCCCATTGAGGAACAGGCTCTAGGCCCTTCTCCTCCAAGAGATTGGCTACTTTTCCTCCCCAAGAAGATCGTGTCCTGGTAGATTTATTCTCATTTGCAACAGCTTGGGGGGCTCTGCTAAAGAGACCAAGAAGGACCATGGATTGCCCAGGGAATAAGATCCGATTCTGCTGTGGGTGTCTTTCACACCACTAAGCGTCTGCGTATACTTGCTTTTAAGCAGGGGCCTATGACCAAAAAA
>PVKM010042107.1:0-12916 GCA_004027735.1 Carollia perspicillata | reverse complement strand
ACAAACATACTATTTTTTAGGTGATCCTAGGAAGATAGGTATTCAGATCTTCCTTTAAAATGAATTTTGAAAGTTCAGAACAAAAAGATTAAGTACTAAAAGAAGATTTAAGTGGATGTTGTGTTTGTTCTGTTATTTTACTAATTTTTCCATGCCCAACACCCATTATCCATTCTTCAGTTTCATTTCCAGATATTCCTATGACCATGCACAAAAATGAGTTTGTTACATTTTGTCACCTCACTGGGAAACACACACACACACACACACACACACACACACACACACACACACACAGAGCCTGAGAGCGTCAGAGAGAAAGAACCTATTGGCAGCTTAAAAAGATAAGCCACTGACAACAGGGAATCAAGAATCAAAATACCGGGGTTGTTTTTAGGTCTGTGTCTGCTATCAAGGGGGAGGTAGGTAAAGCCCCTTGATCTCAGTGTCTTCATTTAGTAGAAATCAGGACAATCCCATGCCTCCCTTTCCCTCAGCTACCCAATGGAATTCAACTCTTTCGATTCTACCTCTGAAACATGCCTTAAATTATCTCGTTTCATTCCCACGTCAACCGAACCAAATCTTTCTGATTATTCTCCTACATTTTTGTATACTATTTGCCTCTTTCTCTACTTTTGTCCACAATTTATAGAAGTTTAATAATAGTGCAACAAAGAAAGGGAATAAAAAGAAGTGGAGAGCGAGACTACGGTATGCAGCTCACTTACCTAATACATGGCACCATGCTCCTGTTAAAATATTCGTTCTAGTAACAGCAGGTTAAGGAAGGCAGAGTAAACACACTTAATTCTGCCGTGTTGACATTGAGTGCAGGACTCTGAGCTATTTAAAATAGCAGACTGGAGAAACATTTTTGTTGGCCCTCCATTTTTCACTTTAATAAATTGAATGCCAAATTTAAATGAGAGGACTTTTCACCAAACCTTCCAATATCGAGCCTCTCTTTAACGTGGGAAGACCTGGCATTTATGGCCTGTATTTTTGCACATGGGACAATGATCGTCAGATCATTTTGGAGAAGCTGTGCCCTCTGGGGAAAGCATGTGGACGTGCAACTCTGTGTTTGCAGCATTTGGATTACCTGACTCACTCCTATGGCAGTGAAATTCATGTCTCCTGATTTAAGCAGGCTGATGTCCCTAAAATAGGAAGATAATTAAATTAGACAGATGTGGCTTTGTTGTATTAGCCCCTTATCTTACCTGCCTTCTGGCCCTGTTGCAAATCTCAGGGTTTTTTAGGTCCCTCATCTGCCGCAGGAGATGGTAACGTTTACCAGACAATGCTGATATGTAAATGAAGTGTTTTAAAGTCTTTGAAAACACACTGAAGCACAGTTTAGAGCTCACTCATTAAGTAGCTGTTGCTAAAGAAGATGTGAGGGAAACTGCCGTGATGCTGGGGCTTCCACTCAAGCCTCCTCTCCGCCATGTAATGAACATCTCTTGGGATGTTCCAGTTATCCACACAATCTTCTTTTGCAAACATTTTTTTTTTTTTGCACTAGAAGGAAAAAAAAAAACCTTTCCCATAATAATGAGCCACTTGATTTGGCTGTGGTAGTATTGAGCTCACCGCAGGCTTTCAGAGTCGTTATGTGACTCAGACTTACCCAGTTTAAAGAATTACAACCCTTTCTCTCTGCCCTCTCTCATACGTAGAGGGCGACTTCGGGGTCGGGCATGTAACCAAGTCAGAAGTGGTGATGAAGATGATGTAGTCATAAGATTTTGATGAGATGATCGAATGAATCTTTTTCTCAGTCCTTGTCCTTGAGGTGATGCGGATGTGACTTTGGACTGTCAGGGGCCACCTAGTGGACAGAACTTGAATAGAGAGCATAGCACACACAAGTCAAGGAACGCTGACTGAAAATGGATACATAAGAAGGAAGGAGAGAAGAGACCTCATGAGATTGTTTGAACGCGGATTAAGCTGTTTCTGAAGAGAGCACTTCACCTGCACGTTCTAGTATAAGTTTTCCTCCCCCACTTTCTACTTGGTTTGATGCATATACTTGAAATTTATTTCTGCAAAAAATAACCAATCGACTGCTGATTAATCTTTATCGATACCTATGGATATCTATCAACTATCTATCACTTCCAGAATTAGTCATTGCAACATTAATGCCTGTTAAACTGGGTCCCTTTGAAATAACCCATGTTTCATTTATATAAAAATAAATTTTGTTGTAACTTCTCTCTAAGCTGCACGAATTTTCATTTTAGCATTCATCTGGACTAATAGGGGAAGGATAAAGCAATAGATATGAAATAATATAGGTCCTTCTGGGAACTTGCAGTGTCTTTGATTTAGAGAACAACATAAGACATCAGAAGAGGACACATTAGTCACTGCGGCCTCAGCCTCAGTGAACTGCATGCCCAGTCAGCCCATTTTTTGAAAATCTGGGATAATTTCAATATAAGGTCTCTATTTGATGATAGGGAGTTGTTATTAAAACTGTCAGGTATAGGAACAGTATGTCAATTAAGTAGACGATGATCTTGATTCTCAGATGGTACCTTCTAGAAACAGAGGTGAAATGTCATGAAGTGTGCAAATTATTTTCCATATTTAAATACTGTTTTGAGAAATCACTCCTCCACCATGGTCAATGTTTTCTAGCTCCAGGAGGGTTGGAGCCAGGCCTGCCTAGGCACCACCATCCTCTTGTTCACAGTTTCAGGATGAGCTTGATCAATGAGACGCATTCTTTTCTTGCTATAAAGTTTGAGTTTATGTCAGGAGATGCCAACAACAGTTCCATCAGTTTACAGTGAGAGCCTCCATAAAAATGAAGTCAATGCAGAGAAAACGTGATAGAGGCATGAAGAGAAACTGATAGCTGATGAAATCATTTGAATCCCTGGATCCAGCCATGCCTGATATCTCACCTTTTATACAAGTTGATAAATGCATATTTTTATTTCATCCAATTTGAGTTGGATTTTGTCATTGCTTCTGGAGAACTTCTTACTAGTACACCACAACATCAATACTTTAGGCCTTGATGTTAAGCCTCTAATTGTATAGTCCGTTATATTGTTCATGAATAACCAATGTAAATCAATCCGTCCTCTGTAATTCAGCCCACAGTGCCAGTTGTTTAAGACCATAGACCATCCATGCCTTATACCCCTAAAGTCTCTCCCATTGGACTTCCATATATTATTCTGTAGTAGACACTAAATAGATAATGGCTGCTAGTAAATGTGTGTTGGGTGATGGGGAGTCATTGTGCATAGTTGCTCCTTGTTGAAGTGCATTTGATGGATGAACTAGTGACACCAGAAGAGAAAATCGCCCATAGTCAGGCATTAAATACCTTCTGTCTATACCAGTATTATTCAGGTCAATTTAGCTTCTTTTCTTTTCTCTTCTCTTCTTTTCTCTTTTCTTTTCTTCCTTTCTTTCTTGTAGTCAAGAAGCACTAACAATTGCCAAGAATAATAGTGATGCTGATAACTGACCGACGGACTAACCTTCAGTGAATACTTTCTACATGCCAGACATGCGGTGGGCTCCTTCAGCTGTATCATCTCATTCACGCTCTCAACAACCCTGTGAAGTATGTAACTTCTTTATTGCTCTCATTTTACAGATGAGAAACTTGGAGCTGATCATGATTGAAGGCTTGTTCTACTGTCTTATCGTGGTGATACTTCAAACTCAGGCAGATTCCAAAGACTGGGCTTTAAAGAAAGTCTGTGAGTATTTTCATAAAGGAACAGGAATTCAACCACTTTATCAGGGAAGGAAGATGTGCCTGACTCAAATCATTTCAAATACTCTTCCATATTTGGTAAAAATCTACCTAGCACTTTTTGCATAATTTAGTAAATATATAGATATTTCTAGAGGGGAAAAGGCCTGAATAAAATGGTGTCTTTCTGGCTCTGTAGTCTGTTTTCGGCAAAAATGGGAAAGACGCAGTTTTCCGGACAGTAGCGTCTCAGGTAAATTATCCGAAGAGTGAGTCTTCATTTCTTCAGAGCACCACGTGGGCCTTTCGTGCTTTCTGGGGCACGGACTTCCACAGAGTGAGAGTTCATTAGTTTTCTGATGAATTAGAAACATCTGCGAGGCTGATGGATTGTTCATCTAGAAAGGACAAAATAAAATGCTATTAATTCTTTATTAAGGGAAAAGAAGTATCCCCATTTCCAGTACAACTGATGTATTTATCCAGACAACGGAAGGTCTATACTCATTAAATGTGCTGGATGTTATTTCTTGTGTTGAAATTTAATTCATGCCTCTGTCATTGCTTTTTTTAGAAATAAGTAAACATGTTGTTTCATTTATTAACGTATAAGTATATATTCTTTTAAAAGGCGATTTTAAAAGGAAAAATGAACACGCGATAAAATTATATAGAAATCTAAATTACTTTGAAATAACTCAGTTGGAAACAGAAAAGAAATGCATAAAACCAGGCAAGTTTATTGAGATGTTTTAAGAGTTAAATCTTATTTTCCTTCAATTTCTTTACAGAACAGTTGGTTCTTGAAACAGATGTGTAAAAAGATGGCTTAAAACTTTTGTGAATCTTAAAAGGTCAGACTTCATTGTATGCAGTTATTTTTAGCTGCGCTTTGTAATATCTTTAGCAATCAAGAAGACAGGAGATTTGCGCTTCTATTCTTATCTCAGACGATACAAAGACCGAAACCTGCTATCAAATTTTTATTATTAATCAGAGTATAATGTGTATTTATAAAATTACTTCTCTAACAAGTATTCATAATTGAAGTAATTTTCAAAGCCCAAGTAGGAGTCAAAACTGATAACCATGCGAAGAAAATGGTCCATAATCTGTTTAGCTCGTTATCATAAGTTGACTTTCGTTTTGTAATACCGAAGCAAAGAATTTTTTAACAAAGCTGAGACAGACTACGGATTCTTTAACTATGTACTTAAACCTGTTTTATAGTCTAAGAGCTGACGGACAAAGCTAGACTCTGGTACAATGTAAGAGTCAACATTTTAGTAAGGATAAAGGCCATGGAAAATGTGATTAAATGATGTTTTTATAACTTTATAGGGGGGCATGAAGCAAATGCCGAAAGAACATGAGTCTTGTGAGTCCAAACTTTGCATAGAGGATTCTGATTTATTCCATCATTATTTCTGATTTGGTAGGTGTTGATGAATATTAAGAAAAATTATTTCTTTATAAGGAATGTGCATTACCAAGAGATCTGTAATCTTTTTCCAAAAAGCCTGTGAGTATTTTGATGAGATGACTGGGCTCCTGGTCAATATCTCCACTGTGGATATAAGAAAACATAATTTATAAGAAGACTATCGGCAGGAGTGCAGTTCAGATATCCAGGCTAAGAATATGTGTATGAGAACAGGCCCAGGATTGTCTAGAAGCAAAGCGGACACCTCACTGAATCCAACCAGTAGAAGTGGTGCCATTTGAATCTTTCAGGGTTCAAATTCCTTAATTCCCTAGAGTCACATTCTCGAGCAGTTAAACTGAAACCTAATAGAGTTGAAACCAAAATAGATTTAAAAAATACAAGTGCCTGTTTTAAAGAACTGTTTATTTTTGTTTCATTTTAATAGCTAAAATCTCTAATATTATATTGGACTCATAAACTCCGTTTACACACAAAAAATATACAAATGATCAAAACCAAGCCTTATCTAATTAATACTGCTACCAGTGAGCAATGCATATGCAAAAGGCTCTGTTTCAAGCACATAACGTTACATGCCATAAGTAATATATTCACTACTATTTGAAGCGGGTACTGTTGTTTCTCCAGCGTCTCCATGCAGGTACAGTGCGATCGAGCAACTCAACCAAATACTCAGCTCGCGAGTGGCAGAAGTGACCCTCGAATCCAGGTTTGTTCCCGAGTTTGTGTTCTTCACCATCATACTGCACTGCCTTGCTCAAAAATGGAGACGCTCATTTTTTTTTTAACATTTAATAAGAGAGTTGCCTCTACCTAGTTGGTGTTTGCTAGGAACAAAAATGTGTCGGAGTGACAGTTGTGGAGTACAAGGAAATTTAGCATCTTCTCAAGATGACTGTGAAAGTATCGGCCATTAATAGGTTCATTACGAAAGCCAAAATTAATGTAGGGAATTCCAGGTAGGATGCAGACATATTCCTAAACTTTTTGGAGAATCGATGACAGATTTCGTGTGTGTGTGTGTGTGTGTGTGTAAAACCTTTGTTTAGAAACAGTATAAGGTGAATTCTCTGCCCAGTTGTCCGGCCCACTGTGCTCTCTCAGTGACCACAGCATATACTGTAGCTGCTAGTGGTGTAGATTTTGGACAATAATGGGGATTGGGGAAGATGACAGATTTTTGAGGACATTTTTTAGAAATGGTGCTTGCTTCTGACATTTAGAAGTAAAACATCTTTTGAGAATTTTATTTGAAAAAGAGTTTTATGAACTGGTGAATAGATGTAGAAATTGGGCTATGTCCAAACTGAGAATACTACTCAGAAGAAAAGGTACTAATGACATATTTAATAATATGGGTGAGTTTCAAAAGCATGGCGCTAAATGAAAGAAGGTATACAGGAAAGACTGTGGATTGTATGACTTCATTTATATGAAAGTACAGAAAAGTCAAGGCCATAATAACCAATGCAGACCAGCGATCACATGGTGCCTGAGTTGAGGGGAGAGGACTGATTGTAGACAGGCAGACAGAAGAATTGAGATGTTCTTGTGTCTGGTAATGGTTATTGTGACAGATCATCTATCTACCCATCCATCTATCCATCCATCCGCCCACCAATCCATATATCTATGTGTACATAAGTATTACATATACACATACACATACAGATGAATAAAGAAAATGAGGTATATACATGCAATGAACTATTATTCAGCCTTTAAAAGGAAGGAATTCCTGACATATATGACATGGATGACCCTTGAAGACATCATGCTGAGTAACATAAGCCAGTCACAGAAAGACAAACACTGCACAATTCCACTGATATGTGTGTTACCTAAACTAGTCAGACTCATAGAAATAGTAAAACAGAAGACAGGGGCTGGGAATGGGCAAAATACTTTAATTATGAAAAATGAAAACTTCTAGAGATATGCTGTGCAACATTTTGCCTAATATGAACAATATTTTATTGTGCACTTAAAAATTTCTCAAGGGTACTTTTCATGTTAAGTATTCTTACTGCAATAAGTAACATTATAACTGAAATGATAAAGAGATCAATACATAGACAAAGCTGAAGATGATTCATTTTTTAGTGACTAGAAAAAAAAGAACAAACAGAGAAAGTCCAAAATATAGAGTGCCATAGTAACCTGATGCATAATAAATAGTATGTTTTAAGGTATCTAGAAAATTTACTAAAATATACCATATACTGGGCAATAGAGAATTCTCAAAATAATTTAAAGATTAGTAATTACACAGTGTACATTCTGTACCCATAAAGAGATTTAGGTATAAATAAAAATTCATAGTAGAGTAAAAGCAATTTATAAAAAATAAAAAGTTCAAATTTCAACCAAACTAACATCTTATTCAGGAATTTAATTGGACTTTAGGGACAAAAATTTGGGGTGATAGCTCAATATTTTAATACAACAGTGACACTTTTCCATTCCAGTAAATGCTTAATTCTTTGCTATCAATATTGACCTTTTAAGATTTAATAGTACACATTTTATTCCACATGTTCACTCAACTAGTACATATTAGCAGGAAAAAAATTCCATTCGTATAAGAAAAATGTATATTTACCTGTTAATTAATTAGATGCTCATTTTGTGAACAAAAAAGTCATGGAAAGGCAGAAATCAAATTGCATATCATTAAAAGGCTTCAATGTACTTGCTGAATATAAACCTTTGTTTAGCTAGATAAAGACATATATTGTACTAAGAACATTGGTCCTTTTGTTTTCTTAAATTTTTAATTATATTCCTTTGGTTATTTCTGTGTGTGTGTGTGTGTGTGTGTGTGTGTGTGTGTGTGTGTGTGTCAATAAAGTCAAAAGTCCTTAGAAAATCACAAAGACTTTCCTGGATTAGAATGAGAGGTCTATATTTTATATATGTACTGTTATGAACTAACATCAAAACCTCGCTCAGAATTTTCCTAAACTTTGTTGTTTAGAAGCCCTCTTTTGATGGAAAATATTTTGTAAGGCTTGATTATGTCACAGTGGTGTCCCGGTGAACTGATGCAAAGGGAGGAACTTGGCAGTTCTCAATTTAATAATGCTTAGGAAGTCGCTATGACTTGATTCACTATTAGGAAAGTTATGAAATTTTAGGCAATGTGATAATGTAGAACACCATTTTCCCCTTAGAATCGTATGAGCAGTCAGTCATTACAGCAATTCTTCTTTGGAGAATAGCCGTATATCCTAGGAGAAAGGGGTCGTGACTTCTTAACAGCAGCCAAAGGAGGCCGGCCTTGCAGGAATCTTCAGCAGACACTTCGAAACGGCACCCTGTCGGGTAAACAACACGCAGAGGTGGGCCCTCGGCCTGTGATCCATCAGAAGAAGCCCCTCTTTACCATCAGCACAATGTCTTCGCAAAGTGCATCCATACCAACTCCCATAAGTGAATTCAAACACTTTTGGAGAATATACCTTTACGTTTTATTTTATTCGTGTTATTGGAAGATAGTAAGAGTATCTTGTAGGCTAAAGACATTTCCCACGGAAGTTAATGTTTATTTATTTATTTATTTATTTTGTATTTTCCCCCTTCAATTAAATCAAGTGATTTCACTCTCTCTTACTTGCTTTGTTCACTTGGACAGGAGTTCTTGATATTCCAAGGCTCAGTAAAGATACCACTTTTTTACGAGTCTTTCCTGACTTTGCACACGTAGAATTGATGGTTATTTCCCATATGTCCAATAAACGTTTTCCACTCTATTACACTTTATTTCACTAGGTGCAAAATACCCTCTGTTATAGACACTTTAGTTGTATTCTCATTTAATCCTTGAGACAATCCACATGCCAGATTAATTTTCCCTAGGAGAACGTGAAGCACGTCTCCATGTCTCCTAAATTCCAATATGCAAAAAGTACTATAGAGAAGTTTTCAAGCCAGGTGGACTGAGTCCAGAACTGATGCTCTTGTCCACAACATATGCACTATCTACTCATCTGTATGTTATAAAAAATACAAACGTGTATAGAAATTATATCACATAGAAAATAAGTCAAAATATGAGTGTATATATTATGAAATATATATATGTCTATCTAGAAAAATCCAACCATTGTTTGTGTAACAAGAACAGTTTGCATGACATCGACGTAACCTGGCAGCTAAGGAGAGTGGACTGGAATGCGCATGTGTGAACAATGATAACTTCACTGTACTAGTCAGTGGGAATGGTAGATGTCATTGAGTGAGCATGTGTACCGTGTGGTTGCCACACTCAAAATGACTGAGTGAGTAGAGTAATGAATCTGCATCAAATTTTGCATTAAGTTTAAACATTCCTCCACGAAAACTATTTGGATGATTCAGAAGGCTGCAGCTATGGGCAACTGCTGACTGGCGGCTTCATCAGGACAATATGCTTTCTCATGCATCACGTCTCATGCAGGATATATTGTCAAAACATCAAATCACCCAGCTAACTCAGCCCCACTACATCCCAGACTTGGTGCTCTGCGATTTCTGGCTTTTCCCCAAACTAAAATCACCTTCAAAGGGGGAGAGATTTCAGACTGTCCCTGAGATTCAGGAAAATGCGACAGGACAGCTGATGGTGATTCCAACAAAGAATTTCGCAAAGGGTTTCGAACTGTGGAAGAGATGCTGGGAGAACTGCGTGAGGTCCCAAGGTGCCTAGTCTGAAGGAGACTGAGGTGTCATTGTTCTGATTTCTTTGCTTCCAATTATGCTCTCAGGTAATCTATGATACACACAGTAGCAGGAAGGATGCTTTTAAAATGTAAATTATACTATGTCATCCCACCTGTAAAGCCGACAATGGCTTTCCATGGCACCTTATGTACGTTCCGACTCAGTTTCCTTTTCCAACATCACCCCTGCCACATTAGCCCTCTTTCAACATTGTCCTGGTATACTGACCTCCTTTCTTTCCTCAAGATCCCATGATCCCCCGTCCTCCAACTTCCTGCCATTCTTTCCCTTTAAAACATTATCATATTTAATCACACTTTCCCAAACAATCATATTCGAACCCACCGATGATGACCTTCCTTTACTCTGTCAGATGTAAACTGACATACTATCCCCACAAAGAGGCCTCTCTTGTTTTTCCCTCCCCCAGTGCTAGGCTCGGTTTCTCAAACACTCTTCTTAACCCCACTGGCGCTTCCAGTGTGTCCCAGGTACTCAGGGGCCAGCCTACAAGCATCGAACTCTAGCCCGCCCTCTCCACGCAGAGGTTTCCCACGTGAGATTGGAGATTCGCTGGGAGAGGACGTCTTTCCCAAAATGCTTTGCTCCCGTCTCCTGCTGGCTGGGTAATTGTTCGTCTGCAACCTCGGGAGCTTCCAGGGTGAAATCTGAAATTGGCTCCGTGCTGGAAGGGCAAAGAAAGACCAAACGCAGACGCAGAGCACTGTGGACGGTAAGTGGCAGTTTTAATAAGTGAGGGGACTTACGCATGAGGCTTGTCTTGGCTTCGGCCGGAGCCCAGTCTAGGCACACGCCGCCAGGATCTTAAAGGTTTATTTACAGGCCTTAATGGGGTTCAGGCACGTACTCCAACCCTATGATCATAAAAACACATTGTGTCTGAAACTAATGCAGAATACTGAATGTAAACTGTAATTGAAAAAAGAAAAACACGTTGCGGTCTGAAAGCTACATGCTTGCGACGCCGTGGCTCCCAGCGGGAACCATGAACAGAAGTCTGCCCCAAGGCCTGGCCGCGGGGAGGAGCTGGCATTTTGGGTCAGACGGTGGGCAGGTGTCCTCGATTACCTCCAGCCCCGTAGCACTCCTGGACATGTATCCCAGACGAGGAAAACTTGGGTGCACTCAACAACGTGTGCGAAGTCGTCAGAGTAAAAGCCTGGCAATCACCAACTTTCAACAGGTGAAAATTGAAACAGACTGTTTCAATTGAAACAGGCCAGGACTCGGAATACTATTCATCAAGAAAAAGAAATTATATCATGTGTGCTGAGTGAAGAAACGATAGTCTCAAAAGGTCAAATACTCAGATTTCATTTATATAATTTTCTCAAAATTTCAAAATTACAGAGAGAAAAACATATTAGTGGTTACCATAAATTAAGGGTAGTGGAGTTGGAGCTGTACCAGGGATATTTTTGTGGTGCTGAAATTGTCCTGTGTCTTGATTGTGATGGTAGTTATACAAATTACACATGTAATAAAATAATACATAATGTGACTGTATATACATTGCAGTAATGTCAAATCCTGGTTTTAATGTTGTACTTTAATGAACCCATTGGGAAAAAGTGAATGAATGATAGGTACACAGGACCTTCCTGTGCTATTTTTCAACTTTATGTGAAACTTATACTTATTGCAAAAATGAAAAGTTAACAAACTTTTTAAAGTTTAAAACTTGTAAAAAGTGTACCAGTAAAAGACAGAAAACTGTACTTGAATAACAATTAAAATTTAAAAAAAAATTTTTTTAAGTGGAATTGTTGTATGACCCAGCAATTCCACTTGGGGGTGTATATCAAAAAAATCCAAAACAATAAGCAATAAAATATATGCACCCCTAAAAAAACAAAAGAAATGTTAAAAAACAACAGTTAGGATACATATAGTAAAATGCTGAAAAATATGAAAAATGCTGAAACATTTAAAAATGCAAATTGACAACATTTAGGAGTGCAAGGACATTGTACTCTAATTCAAGCCATCCTCATAACTATGAAGTCTTCTAATGTTTCCTAGCAGAACTTTCCTGCAAAAGCAACAAAAGATTGCTCTTATCCAGAAAAGGGGTTCTGGCGGTTTATTTCTGTGTAGAGATGTTGGGGTTTGCATGCTTTTATCAATTCACTTCATTTGAATGAGTTCAAAAGGCCTACTTTTTCTCCCTGATGCTTGATTTTCTAATATGTATCCTAAAGTGAATAGTATTTACTTGACGATGTTCAATTATACCACCTTGTTAAATTCAAATTTAACATCACAAGACAAATTCTAAGTCACTGAAGACGCTGTTATGGTTACTAGGTAGCATGAAATTTTGGTGGAAAAAAGATAATAGGACAAATTAAGTTATTACCAGATAAGAAAAAAAATCTAATTAAAATACAGTGTACCAGAAAAATAGCTTAAATAATACTGATTTATCGACTATGTTTTTTACCTCCAAGTAAATTTTCAATGATATGGAACAAATCTTTTTTTGTTTGTTTAACTCTATATTCTTTTTTTAAAATTATTGTATTGTTGTTCAATTACAGTTGTCTGTATTTTCTCCTCACCCCTCCTCACCATCCCCTCCAAACCCACCTCCCTCCCTTGCTTCCACCCTCCCCCTTGGTTTTGTCCTTGTGTCCTTTATAGAAAGTAGTTCCTGAGAACCCTTCCCCCCACTGTCCCCTCCCCCCTCCCCTCTGGCTATTGTTAGATTGTTCTTAATTTCAACAACTCTGGTTATATTTTGTTTGCTTTTTCCTTTTGTTGATTATGTTCCAGTTAAAGGCGAGATCATACAGTATTTGTCCCTCACCGCCTGTCTTATTTTACTTAGCGTAATGCTGTCCAGGGAACCAATCTTTTAATAGACTGTTTTTCTACTTCAGTAACTTTTCCATCAGCATTCACATTTATTATATATTTTAACACGCATTCTCTGGACACTTGAAATTTCGGTTTCCCAGTACTTGATACTCAACAATCATGCAGTCTTCAAACTCATATTCATTTACTCATGT
>PVKM010042106.1:0-12922 GCA_004027735.1 Carollia perspicillata | reverse complement strand
TGAACACCCTCAACCCCACCTTCCTGAAATCCCCTCCTTAATAAATGGGGTTCTGCAAAGAACAGTCATTCCACAGATGGCCGGAAGATGTCGCTGCAGACGGTACCATCCGTATTGTGCTCCTCATCTTCCCGTCCCACCCTGCCATTTAAAAGTTCTACTGCTGCTCCTAATCTACCTCCCCTTACTCCAGGCTCCCGTCCTAAGCGTAGCCCCCTCCTTTTCCTGTGAATCCTCACCCTTCCCTCTACACCCCTGCCCTGATGCCCTGGCTACCTAGCGATGAATTCGAACCCTTCAAGACAGCAGAGCCAACGTTGTGACGAGGCTGTACCTGTGCTTCCCTGCACTCTCTCCATCATCCTGTGCATAGATTATTTACCAAGACCTGTGTCCACACGGCCACCCCACCCACATTCCCCCTAGCCTCTTCGGTTCCCATCAATGAAAGTAGGGGCGCCCCTATGCCTTTTCTCCCACGCTCTTTAACTTCACTTCTAAATTGGCCCAGTTTTCAAATGTTAGCATTTCAAGACTTGGTGATGTTAATCTACCTCGGTTTCTGAAAACATCAGTGTTCTTGGTAAAATATTCCCTCAACTGCAGCCTATAAACAAGCTTAGGGTGATGGTGAGCGTTGCTGATCCAAGTGGAGTGACTTGGCCTCAGGGATACCTCACAGTCCTGGGGCTGGACTCAGGGGTCCCGGGTCAAAGGAAAAATGCTCCAGGCCAATTTCCCCCTTTCTCCCAGCTCAAGGCTTCTGTTTGTGACCCTTCTTATTCAGTCTTTCATCTGCTTCCAGTATTTAAAAATCAGCCTAAGACTATCTTTCATAATCAATATTTTTATAGGTATCCCCCCATTCGTAGTCTTAGGGATAAGCTTCCAAGACATCTCAATTCGTAACACTCATTCAAGTAATCTGAGGCTCTACTGCCCAGAACAGAAGCTCTAAAAGGGGGTTGGGAAAAGATTACACCTTAGTGATTACAGGAAAGAGCTGTGGATCCAGGTTCCTAAATCTTTACTCTGTTTGTAAAGCAAACATTTTTTAGCAGCTATGATTCTGTTGACCTTTGTCCTAAACCATTCCCCAGACCTTGGACCAAAGAGGAAAAAAATAGTTTCTGGTGGTAGATGTGGCCTCTGATGCTGAGAAGGGCCACGAGCCCCTCACCCGGCGAGGGTGCCCAGGACACCAGGCCTTTGCATACAACTGCCCTAGTGCTCAGCCTCCTCCCACCCTGACTGAACCCCAGATGCATCTACCCCAGAGACAAAAGCGCACCTACACTGACATGAAGAGGAAGCGACGTGCTCCACCCCTTCCTCATCCAACCACTCCTCCCCAAACACAGCAGAACGTGAGCAACCTGCACACCTACAGGTATTCCGTGGTTACTGCCAACAAACAGTGAAAAGGGAGAGCCAGGGATTTCGGCCGGGGGCTGTCACGTGCGGGGTGGACACGTGCAGGCCTCCTCCTTCCCAGGCAGCAGGTCACCCAACAGGAAGACCGGGCACCAGGGCACCAGCACAGCAGGAACCCTCACGGAGATGTTTACTGAAAGCATCTGAGTTTGAAAAGAAAGCAAAATGAAGAAACAAACAACAACAACAACAACAACAAAAAAACAAGTAGTCTTTGTGAGAAAAACCAGAAGTTGCTGAACTTGTTATTTTTATCTTACCATGTATTTAACAGTCTGAGGGGACAGAAAAATCGTTTTTCAGGGCTTGGACTCTCTGGTTCCAACCCGCATGCCAGAGGCAGACCAAACTTCCCGGACAGACACACTTCCCCCAGCTTCCAGTCACACAGAGGGGCAGAGACCCTGTGACGCCGGGGGAGCCCAAGGCAGGTGCCTGCCCCCAAGACACCGTGAGAATGTAGCACCTTGGCCGAAAGACAGGTTATAAACTCAGGGCCTGTGTGCTTTGTGGAGCCAAAAGATACGGAAATGTATTTTGTTTGGCTTACACAATATTGTAAAATTTGAAAATGTTCACCTCAAAATCCATCTTCTGATTTTTTTTTCCTCAGCAGGGGGATATCAGTACTGAATTCAAAGCGCTGTTTGGCAAAATTGTGAGCGGAGTGTGAGAGACAGGCCCTCTCCGGTCTGCACTGTCAGAGACACTGCCACGCCCCCTGGGACTCACGTGGTTGGCTTCGCTCCTCGGTGAAAACTGCCTGGCCCCTGGACCCTGCAGGTAGGTATTTGAGTTTGGTACCCTTTAAAGTTTTGATCCTTATTAAATTGCAGAATGCACAGCAAAAGAAATACATAAAGGTTTTGACAGTCTTATCTTCAGGTCACTATGAATGAAGGTCCTGACAACTGTTTTTCTGTGGTGAAATCTAGGGCTTGGGAGCTTCAGGTTTGGAGTCGGATGGATAGAGGTGGTTGCTTACCACGATAGAAGGAAAGAAGACTGAGTCTGGGAATGGAGGAGGAAAGAAGACTGAGTCTGGGAATGGAGGTAAAATGTAAATTCAGAATTTCACTGCAGGGCTCTCCATCAGCAGTGGGCCTGACTCCCTTGGCCTTCAGGACTCTGTCCTGGGTCCTCTCTCTTCCAGCCTGGCTGCATTCAAGTTGCTGGGGCTAAAACAATTTTGGTTGAATCAGCCAGGGCAACTGACACAGAACATTCTGCCCATGAGGTAAGAAAAGCCAAATGTTGGACCACCTGGCTGAGCTTAAAGAAAAATCCCCATGCCACCAGGCCACTGGGCACTTTAAGCAGTAGGTTTGGTTCACATTGTGCATTTCCCACCCAGGAAGATTGCATGAAGTCACACCAGGCACTTAGGACGCTCCTTTCCCCACAAGGGTGCTCCTGCCCACAGCGAAGCCCTTCCACATCACTGGCAATCCCATCATTCCCTGTGGCTGCTTTGGTGCCAAAATACAAAGCAGATTTGAGGTTAACTTATTCATTCTTTTGCCTTTTGTATTAAAAAAAAGCCAAATGATATTAAAAATGATTTACCTATGGTTTAATTGACATCTTTAATTAAGATGGTCAAGATTAGCAAAAATGTTTGACAACAAGTTGGGGAGCCCTCTAAGTGCCCAAGGGTCCAGAAAGGTCTTTCTAAACCAAAAATCCATCCTGCTGTCTTCTTCTGCCCCTTCTGCTCATGTTTTCTGGTTTCTGAGTATGTTCTTTATTGCCCAACTTGCAGTGTTTGTAGGAAGCTCTGTAGAGCTTATATACATGACAGAGAGAAAACCTGCTGGATCACATTATTCAAAACCGTCTCCCAGGTTGCCGAAAAACAAAAGGCACCTCCTTGGGAATCCCCACTAGAGGGACAGGTCATCAAAGCTCAGCACCTCCCAGAATTTGCAAAAGCCCTCTGACAAATGAGGGAATACCTGGGACTGACTCTTACCACTAGGTGTCACACTAACCAATCAGGAATAAAGACCACCAGGCCCTGGAGGCCACCATAGAGCCATAAAGGGAGCTGCAAAGATAATTCTGTGATACTTTTCACTTACGCACAATTGGCTTTTTAATAATTATTTTAAACCTGTAGCTAAAAGTCCTCTTCTATGGTATCCTTTACTAGTGGGGCATTTAGAATTTGACATCTCTGTACTTTTTTGCAGATATGAATATCCTCGTACAGATAAAATAGAGGGTGGTAGATGTTCCCCCTGACAATTGGAGTAGAAAATACTTGTAAAGAACATTTTCCAAATTAGCTCTGGCTGGTGTGGCTCAGTTGTTTGGAGTATTGTCCTCTGAAGCAAAAAGTTGCAGGTTCAATCCCTGGCAGGCACACTTACAGGGCCAATCAATGTTTTTTCTCCCTTCCTCTCTCTCTAAAAGCAATGAAAAAATGTTCTTGAATGAGACTTTATGGAAAAGAAGAAGAAAGAAAATATATATTTTCCAATTTCTAGTGTATTCAGTCTCGTTTTCGAAATGTGTTGTCAAAACTGTTAATGGTACAACTGCTTTGGTCAAACGATTAATGTGTTGGGATATGAATTAGACAAACCACCACAGGGTACCTAGGTGAGTTTCTCTGCATTTCAGTTTCTTTTTAGGAAAGTAGGAACAAGATTTATCTTACAAGATTAGTTCTGAGAACAATGTGTTACCTAAAGTGTTGGAGTACTTCCAAAAATTTATCCTGTGAGTTTCCAAGAGACATGGTCACCCTTAAGCAGAGTTATACATACATTTGTGGGCAAGTAATACAATTTTTAAGATGGTAAAAAAATATTAAAAAATTTAAGCTAAATAGCATTAGATCCAATCTTATTATTATAAAAGCAGGTATACCAGAGCAAAGTTAACTGATCTCTCCAATTAATATGCCATTAATTAGAAGCAGAGGCTGGACCTGAGATGTACTTTGCAGTCACTGTTCCACGTTGCCTCAAAAATGGAATGTTTGTGTATCACATGCCTGCAGAGACCATGGAGACCCATCACTGGGAAGTTTTCATTTTGGCATGCCATCATTACTACCCTGAGGTTTTATTTCTTGGTTTTACTTTTTTTCCCCTCATATTTTGTTTGTCACTCCAACTGACCCAGGTCCCCTACATTCAGATATTGGGGGTGGGGAGGGGGAGATTCAGAGAAGAGGCAGGTTAGTTAGTGCATGACCAGTCAAGTTAAAGATGACTGCAACCATTGCCAGAAAGCTCTACAAAACTATAAAGGCCTCCTTGGGCTAATTCTGAAGAACTCTGGCAGAAGTTGCTTTGTTTTGCCTGGACCAATTCTAGAAGTAAATGGATGCAATTTGTGGCTTGTTGGCTAGGAGATGGAGGTGCAAAGAGGGGCATAAGTTCTATTTCTGCAAGTAAAGCCAGAGGATGGCGGGCCAGTAGTGCTACTCACATTGCATGGCTATGTCCAACTGCTGCCCTCCCCAAGACACCACAGCAAGGAGCCAGGATGGGCAGGAAGGGGCAATGTTAGGGCTGCCTTTAGCCTCCTGCAGAATGCCTAGCAGCTACATTCTTAGCCATCCTTAAGGCCCAATCTTGGGAAGGGCACTACTCAACCCATTCTTCTGCCTCCTTCAAATGCTCCTGAACAGCCACCCACCTGGAGACCCAGGATAAGGCTCAGGATCCGTTCTCTGCAGCAGCACACTGCAAATCAAGCAGGGAAGACGACCTCAGCAATTATTTTGTTATTGCAAGGTGTCTATAACCTCTACTACAAAAACGTAACACCTTGCCCTACTCGAAAACAAATTATGCTGACATTCAGAATCCACCCCCTCCACCTGCATAAGGGTGAGTGCTTGCCCCTCCCCCCGCCTCAACCCCCCCCCCCCGCGCCATCAACAGAGTTGTTAATCCCTAAAAAATGGTTTGAGGATTTTCCAAGCATTTATATTTTTAACGCCAAAACTTTCACAACTTATGCCTGAGGAAGGGACTGGGTGAGTGCTACTTGTCCCTGCGCTGCAAAGAGCCTGCAGCGGGCAGGACCGCAGCGTCAGCCCTTCCCACCGCCGGTGCGCCCTCCCCGGCTCAGGGAAGTTTGGGGAAACAAATCCCTACACCCGGCCATCACTTCCACTCGCTTCTTCAAAAGATCAAAAAACGGAAAAGACCGGCAGGTTGGCAAACCCCAACGAGGAACCGCCCAGCAGGTCTGTGTCCTTGGGATCTCAGCAGCCGACGACCCCAGTCCAATCCATCGTGGGAAAACCCAGGCAGGGAAAGGTTTATTGCAGAGGGACGAGATTACTGAGAGCAACCTGCAGGGAAGTACCGGGGGAGGGGGCCTTCTCAGGAGGACTTTCCAGCCACTCAGCTTTCATCAAAAAGTTCCCTGTACATGACCCCAGTGGCTCATCGCAGGGAGTTTCTCTGATGAACCCCAGCTCAGGGTTTAAATTGCTTTTCCCCTAGCTTAAAGACGAGGGCAGTTCTCTTTTCTGGTCTGACTGGCTTGGAAATTCCCCGCGCCTGACCCCGCCCCTGAGAAATCCCCTGCCAGCGTTTATAGGGCGCCGCGGCGGCGCTGCCGAGCCCACAACTGTCCCAGCCAGCCGTCCCGCCCGCCCGCGACACAGCGAGGGAGCAATCCCGAAGCCCGCAGCCGAGCGCACCTACGGAGCAGCGCCCGAACAGCCACCACGGCCATGTTTCACCCTGCCGAGCAAGCCCAGGACTGGGCCATGGAGGGCCCCCGGGACGCGCTCAAGAAGGAGCGGTTGCTGGACGACCGCCACGACAGCGGCCTGGACTCCATGAAGGACGAGGACTACGAGCAGATGGTGAAGGAGCTGCGAGAGATCAACCTCCAGCCGCCGGAGGTGCTGTGTAGCCCAGAGCCCTGGAAGCAGCAGCTCACCGAGGACGGAGACTCGTAAGTGTCGCGGGCCCAGGTGGCAGGGCTGGTTGGGGGCTCAGGGCCTGCAGCGCGCGTCGCGGGGCCCACGATGTGGCTGTGGACCCGGCGTTTTGCACCGACCCCGAGACCGTGCAGAGCTGCATGGGGGTAGGGGGTCAGGGTTGGTTCCCGGGGCTGCGGTTGCACAGCTTGGCCTTGCAGCCTTGCACAACCCCCACCCCCCGTCCGGGTCTTCTCCGCCGGGGGCGGGGCGGCAGCGGGACGCGAAGTCCCCGCTTGCAAAGGGAGGCGGGAGTTTCTGCCCCGCTGGCGGGCGCCGCGCGGCCGGGAGGGGAAGTACAAGGCGTTCCGGCCCGGCGAGAGGGCGGGGCGGTCTGGTCGGCGCCCTCGGGGCGGTTCGGGGGGGTGAGCCCGGAAAGTCCCTGGGCGCCTGCCAGGAACACTCAGCTCATAATAACCTCGCGGAAAACACCGCGGCCTCGGCCTCCAGAAACCCCGGCCTTGCGCAATCCCCCGCAGCCCGCACCTCCCTGGGCCCCACGCATTGTACTCACCCTGGGGGTTTTTCCCTCTCTTTCCCTCAGGTTCTTGCACTTGGCCATCATCCATGAAGAGAAGGCACTGACAATGGAAGTGGTCCGCCAAGTGAAGGGAGACCTGGCCTTTCTTAACTTCCAGAACAACCTGCAGCAGGTGCGCCTCTGGCCCAGCCCCTGCCTTTCTGACCCTGTGATCTAGCAGTTGCTCCTAATCCTCTATAAAATGGTCAGTGGTCTTTATTCGACCTGACCTTTTACGTTCCAATCAGCCAGCATTCTAGAAAGTACAGAAAATTCCATTAATTTGGTGAGACCTTTATGAAGGCCACCTGAGGCCTCTCGTGTTTGCCTCTCCCCTTGCACCTGTCTGGGAGGAGCAGCACCTGCAACCTAGGGAATCCCTGGGTCTCCAGAAAACTTAGTCTGTGGGTTTGATCCATGACTTATGGTCTCTCTGTTCCTTCTTCGGTTTGTAGACTCCACTCCATTTGGCTGTGATCACCAACCAGCCAGAAATTGCTGAAGCACTTCTGGGAGCTGGCTGTGATCCTGAGCTCCGTGACTTTCGAGGAAATACCCCCCTACACCTTGCCTGTGAGCAGGGCTGCCTGGCCAGTGTGGGAGTCCTGACTCAGAGCTGTGGGACCCAGCACCTCCACTCCATCCTGCAGGCCACCAACTACAATGGTACGTCCGCCTGCCCTGCCCTGCCCATCAGAGAGCAGCTGACATGGAGAAGGGGGAGGTGGGCCAACTTAAGGATTCCAGGCAAGGGCTTAAACTCTCAACATGTAAAAGGCTAAGAAAATAATATATACAAAAGGCCTATTTGATGCATTTATAAAGTTAATTCAGAAACCAGATTCTTCAGTAGAATTTGTTCCTTAAAAGAACAGGCAAAAGATTCTGCTTGAGATCTGAAGGTGAAACAAGTGCTTATACTTTCTTCCTTTTGTTCTTCTAGGCCACACGTGTCTGCACTTAGCCTCTATCCATGGCTACCTGGGCATCGTGGAACTTCTGGTGTCCTTGGGTGCTGATGTCAACGCTCAGGTGAGTGCTTCCTGCCTCCAAATGCAGTGCATTGGGCTCTGGGACCCTCCTCCCTTAGATTTCATGTGCTTTTGTTGCAAGCCGAAATTCCAGGCTCAACCGCAAACATCTCAAATTCCTTTTGGTTTCAGGAGCCCTGTAATGGTCGAACTGCCCTTCATCTTGCGGTGGACCTGCAGAATCCTGACCTGGTGTCTCTCCTGCTGAAGTGTGGGGCTGACGTCAACAGAGTCACCTACCAGGGCTACTCCCCATACCAGCTTACCTGGGGCCGCCCAAGCACCCGGATACAGCAGCAGCTGGGCCAGCTGACCCTAGAAAACCTTCAGATGCTGCCAGAGAGTGAGGATGAGGAGAGCTATGATACAGAGTCCGAGTTCACAGAGGATGAGGTAAGTCTCAATTTTGCTCTGCAAAAAAACAATGAGAATGGCCATTCTCCCTGCATCCTCCCTAGAGCCATACTCTGCATCCGAAGGTCTCACATAGTGAAGCTCTCCAACATAGTGTGTATAACCAGTGTCCCAAGAGTGTGTCTTTTCTCTTTGGCTTTTAAAGAGAGGAGTGTTAAATCAAAACTCCCTCAGCTCATGAAGTTAATTTATGTTTAGAGTATAGAGAATGAAGTCCACAAATACATGACTTATTTCCAGTAGCAGCCTCACCATTATCCCAGCACCCCTGGCAAAGCTCTGAAGTTTAACGTGCCTTTTTTCCCTTTTGATTTCAGCTGCCCTATGATGACTGTGTTATCGGAGGCCAGCGCCTGACGTTATGAGCTTCGCAAAGTGTCTAAAAGAACATGGACTTGTGTATTTGTACAAAAAGAGAGTTTTATTTTTCTAAAAAAAAGAAAAGAAAAAAAATCAAAAGGGTGTTCTTATAACCACACTGCACACTGACTGGCCCGAAACATTTTACTGGAGTGGATCAGCCTTTATTCTTTTTAAAAACTTTGGAAGGAGACAAGAAAGATCATTGGAATTCAAAGAAAATCCCTTTGAAACCTCACCATCACGGGGGTTTTTGAGAAGGTTATCCAAACTGATGAAAGGACTGATTTTATTTATTGCGCTTTCTGACTGAACCTCCGTGTATTCGGTGGCCGAGCCCAGTTGTGTCCTGTGTGACAATGAGGCATGTTGAACCTTTCGGCGGTGCGGGGTTAACAGTCGCTGCCTGTCAAGGTTTGGGTGACCCTCCTGTAAATGGTGTACATAGTGTATTTTGTTGGTAATTATTTTGCTACTTCTAAGATGTATATTTATTAAACAGATTTTTACGAACGGAATTATCCTGATCGTTTTCTTCAGGCCACGGTGGGACTCTGTGCTGAGAGTCACTCGATCGATCGGTCCTCGGGTAGAGGTGCAGAGTTGAGTGGGAGCACTTACCACAGGCAGCCCCGAAACCCTTCAGAAAGCAGCTTCTCACACTCTGTCCATACGCAGCTTTGCAGGCGGCAGGGCCCACTCTGTGTGGGAGGGGAGGCTGTTGCCAGATTGCAAGATGATAGGAAACAGGCTGGGGGTGGGGGGAGCCAGATGCTTGGCCTATAGCTGGAAGGCTCTCCTTTGTCGTGTGCGTTCATCCTCTTGGTGTAAATTATTCCAGGACCCTTACTTCCACTTTGGGAGATTATTTTGGCCAAGAGGATTATGCTGAACTCACATTTTCTAGAGCTGAAAAAGATCTCATCTGTAATTCTGGAAATTCCTAAGGACATGGGCTCAGAAATGGGACCGCAGTGACATTTGCTAGCGGGTGCCCACCTCTTACCCTTTGTTTCACCATCTGTAAACTGGGCTGTTGTGAAGGTTACACAAGACAATTCACATAAAAAGCATAGCAGAATACCAGGCGCATAGTGCTGAAGAAAAATAGAAGCTATTGCACAACATCCTGTATTTCACAGGGGAAGAAACAAGTCCAGAGAGAACGAATGCCCTACCCTGTCCTGTCCAAGGTCATCTTGCAGAGGACGCAGGTGGTCAATGTCTTTTAAATTGAGACATTGTCTTTTAAATTGAGGAGGTCCCCAACCTCCAGGCACAGACTGGTACCCTGCAGGGCCTGTTAGGAACCAGGCCCCACAGCAGGTGAGCTCGAATGTCATGAGCTTGAATCATCCTGAGACCACCCCCTTACCCCCTTCCCCCACCCATGGAAAAAATTGTCTTCCATAAAACCAGTCCCTGGTGCCAAAAATATTGGGGATTGCTGTTTTAAATACACTCCACCTCTACACCAATTTTGCTACCAGCCAAAGCGGAAAAGTGACAATAAAGTCTTAAAAAATCCAATCAGCTCAATCAGTCTACTAACTCTACTGAGTGATTCTGCAGAAGCAGAACATTTTCCAAGAAATCTATAACTTGTGAAATTTGGGTTGAGATGCTTTGAATCTCAATGTTTTTATCCCTAAAATGCATCTCTCGCCCAGGTAGAGCGAGGAGTAAAGGAAAGGTTATGGCACACTATAAAAAGCAGAATGGAGTGTAAATACAATTCGTTTACTTTAGCTTACACCTAAGAAGGCATTACCATTGCATTACCCCTTTCCCGATGCACAAATGATCACCTTCCTCTCAGACCAAAAATGGGCCCATACTTAGTGGGTCTTCCGTATAGAGAGTGTTATTGTAGACGGGACCGACCAGTCAAGGCAGCCTCAGTCATCTGGAGCTGAGCACGGTGGTGGCCCCTCTACCAGTCTTGACTTCTTTGAAAGTGCTCCAAGCCCGGCACTGAAATTCCTCGTCCATCCCAGAGCACCCGAACACAGGTGTTGTATAATATAATGTAACACATTACATTATATTTTTGGCTCCCAATTTTGGAATGATGCCCTTAGCATGTCTCAGTGAGATGGGCTTCTTTTTTCCACTGTAACAGTGTTGAATCTGTGCTGAGTTGCCCGTCACCCTCACTCCAGGTCCGTGGTAGTGGGTTGGAGAAGCAGGACGAAGGATGTGACCCATTCTTCCTCAGCGTCCCAGGTGATCAGCTTTCGTGTAGTGGCGTCACCTTCTGTGGTCATGGCAGAAAGGGACCTCTTCTGATCCATCTGGTCCCAGCCTCCCATCTTTCTAGGCTTCAGCTTTTCTGCCTTTCGGGACCCCAATCCTCAAAGTGGATTCCATCATCTGAATAAATCTCAGGGTACCTGGGCCCCGTAAGGGCTCAAGTCAGGCCCAGTTTCTTACTCTTCTATTCTGCTCTATTCTCCATTCTTTCTTTCCTTTTAATGTTTAAAGTCGCTTTCTTTTCTTCATGCTGTTGGTTGGGTGGGTGGAGCCTGGAGTTTCCTAAAGAAAGATTTTACACCTGAAACAGTCTAATCAGTAGAAAGTTCTCCTCAAATTTCTTATTTTTAAAGATTTTATTTATTTATTTTTACAGAGAGGAGAAGGGAAGGAGAAAGAGAGGGACAGAAACATCAATGTGTGGTTACCTCTTGCACACCCCATGCTGGGAACTGGCCTGCAACCCAGGCATGTGCCCTGACTGGGAATCGAACCCATGACCCTTTGCTTCACAGTCCAGTGCTCAATCCATGGAGCCACACCAGCCAAGGCCAGTTTTCCTCAAATTTCAAAGCAAACAAGGACAAAAGTTTTGAAAGAAAATAGTTCAGCAGACTGAGATCTATCTATGCATTTTGATTTCCTCCAAGAAGCTACAAGTCCTATTAGAACAGGTAGAAATAAGGAGGCCTTGGGAAAAAGGGAAGTGACCCAAAGAGGAAATAAAAAGTCAGCAACTTCCTTGAATTTAGTTCCTCGATTCCTTCTGCCTGCCTCATCCTCAAGATAAGTTTCCTTTACAGATCACGTAAACCAAGTCACTTCCAGAAGGAAGCATTTTTCTTCAAGAGGCAATGAATTCCAGTCTGAGCAGGTCAAAGACCTCCACGCGGGGCCTGGAGGCGGGCCGCTGGATGCTCTGGGGTGTTCGCCCTGACCCTTGCTGTTGGAAGTGACTAAGTGGTGACGGTTAGAACTGAGTCAGTGAGACAGGTTCTTCCTTGGCCCCCTCGCCTCCCGATTTTCATCAGCTCGCCCTAGGTATAGTTGAGTTCATTTGGCAAGAAAGGTCGGAGTGGGGCTCGCTCCAGTCAGAAACCTGCCCGAGGAGGACTCTCCGACCTCGGGTACTTCAACAAGAACATCCCAGGCCATTTCCCTATTTTAAGAGATGATGACAGAAACTGAAACTGGATATCCTGCCTGTGTTTCCCTCCTAGAGAAGCAGACGGTGTCTCATTCATTCATTTGCATTATAAAACACTGTTATTCTCCAGACCCCGTGCAGGGACTAGAGACACAAAGAGGAACAGCCTCTGCCTCAAAAAACTCCTCGCTTAAGGCGGACAGTGAGACAAACAAGCATACCTAAGACAGGATGGTCAAATGAGAATGGGGTAGGGGAAGAGACAAGGAGATCAGACCCCATTAGCTATCTGCCCCCCAGGCCAGTACTATCTATTCCTGTTAATGGGCGAGCGGCACCAGAGGTTGGCCCTCAGTCCGGGAGTTATGGCTAAGAAAGAGTTCAGAGCCAGGACCCAAATATACGCAAAAGTTCATTTAGAAAGTCACAGAGGTAGAAGAAAGGAGCCGACTGGACTGTGTGGACTTAGGAAACAAGTTACACAGGTGGAAGAAGGGGTTTTATCCACAGGCCTCAGGGGAAAATATCGGTGAATAGCCACCTGCTGCCAGTTGTGTCCTTTCGTGGTCATGGTCTCTACTGATTGGTTGGTACCAGGGGTCATTAGTCCTTTGAAGCAGGTCCTGATGTCAGCCATGACATCTCCCTGCCTGCCTGGCCTTGCTGCTTGTCTGGGCCTGGAGCTGAAACACAGTTGAAGCCTAGATGTCATCTCTAGGGCTTAATGTTTGATGGGGTGGTCATGCAAGGGCTCGTATGAGGGGATGAGACTGTTCTCCAGCCCCCTTGTTCCTAGTCTGAGGGGGTCT
>PVKM010042105.1:0-12917 GCA_004027735.1 Carollia perspicillata | reverse complement strand
ATGGGAGGGAGGTGGGGAGCACTGGGGGGGTGGACTGGGACGGGAGTAAAAGACAGAAATCTGTACTTGAACAACAATTAAAATAAAATAAAAAACAAACAAACAAAAAACTATGGTACATTTGCACAATGGAATACTATGCAGCAGAAAGAAAGAAGATGCTCCTACCCTTTGCAACAGCATGGATGGAACTAGAGAGAATTACGCTAAGTGAAATAAGCCAGATGGTGAAAGATAAATACCATATGAACTCACCTATAACTAGAACCTGTCAACAAAACACAGAAGCAAACAAAATATAACAAAAGACATTGAAATTGAGAACAGGCTGACAGTGACCAGAGGGGAGAGTGGAGGGGATAATGAGGGAAAAGGGTGAAGGGTTTACAGGAACAATTATAAAGGACACATGGACAATAACAAGGGGGAGTGGAAACAGGGGAAGGAGGTGGGAAGGACTGAGGTGGTTGGAAAAGGCAGAAAACTGTACTTGAACAACAATAAAAAATAAAATAAAATAAAGTACATAAATAGCAATCTTAAAAAAAATATCATCATTTGGGAAACTGCAGTTGGCCACTGCACAATTGTCCAGGCCACTTGGCTTCTTTCCCCGTCGCTGCTGGGCCTCAGGCTTCTCCGGGAGTCTGGTGGCAGTCAGCATCCTGCATGCAGTGCGCTCACCTTCTTCCACTGGGTGCCCCTCGGCCCAGCACCTGTGCCTCATCCCTCTGGCTGTCAGCTCGTTGGCACAGCGGTGGGACCAGAGGACCAGGACAGTGCAGCATTAGTCACCAGCTCGGCTTCCCCTTCCTGCACTGGGGACAGGGGACAGGGGATAAGTCTGTTCCCTGGCCACGTGGATTGCAGTGCCCATTGATCCACAACAACTCCAGCCTCCCAACACAGTGAGCAAGGGGAAGAAAACCTGCGTGTTTCTCCTTACCCTGCTTTCCATCTTCAGACCAAACATTTTGTGAAGTCTGGAAGGATTCTGCTTCCCCAGCCAATCTCATCCTTTTCCCAAGTGATACCGACAGGTCATCACCTGCCTCTGCCACCATGTTTTAGAAAGGAGTAGGAGGAGGGCTTTTGCCTCCATCAGACACCATGTCCAGCCTGTGCCGACTCCAGGCAGGGCCTCCTTCTCATCAAGACTCAGCCTGTGGGGAGGGAAATCTGTCACACGCCACACTAGCAGCTTCACGGTTTCCACCTAAGGTGTTTCCTGCAAATCCTCCCACACTCAGCCCCTCCTTCTAGCCAGGTCTGTTACAGATCCATCTGTATCAGAAACACTAAGTCATAGGCAATGGTGTACAATAAAAATTTAATCAACACAAGACTGAAAAACACAAAGTAATACTGAAAATTCAGAGGCTCTGACCTATAATTGTATACAACTAGAATTCTTATACAGTCAGCTAGCCTTTAAGCATGAATATAAATACATTTCAGACGTGCAAATCTTCAAAAGTTTTATCACCGATGATCTTCTCAGAAGGCAGGGGAGAATACGCTCTCCAAAAAGGCCTAGATGAAGAACGACAAGGCATGCAATTGGGTGAGCACAGGACAGAACATAAGTGTTTAAAAATGAATCCACAAAGAGGAGTAAAGTATCTTCCCACACTCAACACCAGGAGACACAGTGAAAGAAGCTGCAGGTGAGGCAGGCAAGGCAGATGTGGACCAGACTGGAAAGGGGTCTAGTGTTTCTCACTGGGAGTTCTTTCTCAATATTTGCTTTCGAGAACAATGCTTCTGCATCATTATCTTTAAAATGAAAATGTTGAAAGTTAAAGAAAGTTGTAAGACAGAAATGGCAGGGAAGGACAGGATTGAAATTTGTGGAGATAAAGTTCGGCAAAAACAGGTTAAGATGCTACAAGTCATCTCAGGTCAACTTGGAATTTACCCTGCACCACACATGCTGTATTTGTTAAAAGGACATCAGAGAAGAAGACTTTTCTTCTTCTTTTTATGGTTGCCTTCAGATGATAATGATAAGGAATATGGAAGGAAAGAGCACCATTTAGGTTGCTAATTAACTCATGTATTTATCTGTGTTGTGTGTCAGGTATGGTGCTAGGCCCTGGAAATGCAGGAGTAAATGAGACAGACCCAGGGATGACTCTGATGGGATGTGAGGTCCAGCGGAGGGGAGGAGACAAGAATGGTGTTGAACCTGTCAGAGAACAAGTGGTAATTGCTGGGAGGAAAATGAAACAGATTGAGGTGATGGGAAGGGAGGTTGGGGTGAGAGATGGTTTCAGGTATTCATTTCCTACAGCTGCTGTAACAAACTACCACAAACTGGGGAGCTTAAAACAACAGGAGTTAATTTTCTCATAGTTATGTTATTGACCATAGGTATTGACAGGGCTAAGCCATCAGTTTGCCCTATGGTTCCACTCACTGTCCACTGAGTATCCACTGATCAGTGAGTATCCACTGATACTCACTTCATACTCCTCAATTCTGGCCACAAAATCAGTGGAGATTTCTCTATCACTGGGAGTCTTCACCATGGCTTTAGTGCCATTGGACTTGAAGAGTTTCTTTGCAGTGGAATCCCTGAGCATCGCAGGTCATTTAGCAACACACCTAATCTCACCCACTTGATGCCAATAGCATGCCACCCATCCTGTTGGCACACCAAATTATCTCTGGACATGGACAAATGTCCACAGGGATGGGTGCAAGGAGTGAAAAGATCCCCTCCAGTAGAGAATCGCAGTTCTAGCAGTACAAAAATGGATTGTTAGATCTCCCATATTCTCTGTGTTAATGCTCCTAGGACCAGAAGGGCACACTCTGGAGGCCTTCAGTTAGCAAGAAAATGTGAGCATGAGCAGAGGTAAAATAAGTAACCAAATAGAGAAGACTTGGTGTAGAAATCTAAAGAACCAGTGAATGTCATGAGTGTGTGCTGATTAAATATTTAACCACACATTTTGTAGAAATGTCAAGTTGTGTAAAGTTCAGGATTTTGGTGACTGAGCCAGGGAGAATAGCTACAGGTGACACCTGATCTTGAATCACCTTCCAAATCCGGCTCCTTGTCCCCAGTCATTGGATGGATCTGGGATAGGTTGGATCAGTGAATGTTTACTTCTGGGGAACAGTAAAGCTGAGGTAGCCCAGTCCCTCAATGTCAGGGCTCCAACTTCTTCCTTTCCTCACCTGGCCCTGCCTGTGGTGGCTGAGTCCACAGCTTTCTCCAGAAACACAAAGAACATGGTGTTAGCACCAAGATGTCAGGCTGGTGCCCAGGCTTAGGCTTGGGTGGCAGTCTTACCTTTATTCAAGTTTCTGTTTTAAATGAGCTTCTCTTTATAAAAACATCCAATAATAACACATGTTATGTAATCAGAAAATTCTTTGTAGAATCTCAAAATGTGTCCCTAAAACCAGTTATACAACAACAAATTAGATGCCTACTGTATCACTTTCATCACACAAAGAGCAGAAGACCACAGGTCATGCTTTATAGGAGCTTCATAGGGAGGGAAGAGCTATTGTGTCAGGTACCACTCACTAGGGGTAAGGTGAGCACAGAGGGCCCTGGGGTCTGGAAGGGAGATCCCCAAAGATTCAAGGCCATGATACGACACAATCAGTGGGCTGTCTTTGCTACGGAATCGAGAATATATAAGGACTTTTAACCTAAAGGGACTGAGGCAGGTACAGTGGAGGAGAAGACTTCAGATGGAGCAGTGGCCTCAGCAGAAAACTGTGGGTCCTACACAGAGATCTACCTGGAGTCCACAAGAGCAGTTGTGCAAGTCAAGGTCACAATAGTCCACCTAACTCATAAAGTGAAGGCCCATAGGGGTCAGACTAAGGCAGTCAATAGTATTGAGAGCTGTCTCTGATGCCAGAACACCTGGCTCCTTGGCAACTCTGCTTCCCACTAGCTGTGTGTCCTTGGTCAGGTTACTTGGCCTCTCTGTCCCACTGTGTCCAGATGGGGGGAAATGATCTGCCTGCTTTGTGGGCTGGAAACCACACATCTCCCTTTTCTCAGCAGAGGCCTGGTCTGCGCTACTGTCCTGGCATTCCGACCATTCTGTGACCTCTTCTACCTTCTGGATTACCCCCAGTTTGGCCAAAAATCTCTTCATCACTCTGCTCAATGGGTTGTTGTGAAGATTAAAAGTGGTGGTCACAGAGCCCTGCATCCACTAAGTGCTCTATAATGATTTGCCATGTGTGTTTTGCTAAATTTGGAAGTAAGTAGCACAGATAAAAGCCATATTCTGAGAAGATTAACAGGACACCAGCCGGTAAAATATGTTCAAAAGCAAAGTTATTTGTAAACCATACCTTAATAAAACTCTTCCAGAAAGAGTCAGGCAAATATCAGTAAGAACGGATCAAAATATAGGGCTTATTTTTAACTCTGGGGTTTTCCTCCTAATGGAATAGGCTTATCTCTAAATCTTTTAGAGAATGTAAAATATCAGCAAGTTTCAGGGGTCTCTAGGGGTCCGAACCGTCCTCCACAGGTGATGAGAACAGCTTCCTCAATGTTACAAATTAATCCCTGGCAGCTGATGTGAAGACAGTCCCTGCTCTGTGCCCAGCCCATTGTGAGGACTTACCCACTGTAACTCACTCCAGCCTCAGCACAACCCCAGAATGATTGCCATTGTATGAGGAGACCCAGCCGAGACAGCTCCACAGCAGCATTGGCCTGAGGCCTGGAAAGAACCCGGTCCAGGAGTGGCCAGAGTACCATGATCAGTAAACATTTGGCTGCCATCAAGACGTCTCCAAGACCAGGGCCATTTCTGAAGTTTCTGGCCTGGGAAAGTACTACCCCACCCAACTTCTAGACCTTGGTGTTATCAGAAGGCAGGAGCGATTCCCATCAAAAGACCATCATGGAGGCTAATGTCAGCCCTGGAAGTGAGGGGCAGGACCAACTTTACAGAACGAGTGAAAAACAAAAGCATAAAGTATGCTGTGTCCACAGACTGTGGGACTGATTTCTAGGACTAGCTTACAATGAACAGAAGTCTGGTATCATGTTATCTTCAGAACTCTTTCATAGGCTTGGTGCTGATGCATGAATCACTAAGAAAAAATAGCTTTCACTGAATGTTATTACTTTTATTCAGCCTGAAAAGACCTGAGATGACTGAAATATAAGTGTGAGTATATCTCAGATCTTCAATGACCTTGGGGACATGACCAATATAATTCTAACTTACCGCACATGTGCCTGTCCCCCATGACCCAAACAATCCAGAGTAAAATCTGAACAGTTCTCCTCTACAGCAGTGTTTGTCATAGCAGGCAATCAGTAACTGTCATACCAACATGGAAACCAAAGACTACCTCTCTCCTCCAGTTCTGAATTTAATTTGGGCAACTGAGTTAACATACCTTTGGGAGGATAAAACAGCAGGCCAGCAATACCAGCATTCACACCGTTTAGATTCTTCTATTTCTGCTCAAGAATGCTTGCTTTTAAATGAGTCTTTTGAGAGCAAAGCTATAGTCCTAGTCTTTTCACACACCAGGAATGGTCACCGTGTATTATGAAGAAGACACGGTGATGAAGAAGCACACACTGCTTTGTACATGACCTGGGATTGCTTCTGCTGAGGACAGAACCTGGGCAGGGCCTGGCATTGCAACAGATAGGAGGTCAGGTCCATAGCCACTGGGCACCTGGCAGAGCCCTCAAAACCACCTGTTCAATCAGGCTCCATTTCCTTACGAAAGTCTTTCCCTTGCCTTTGGAATGAAGATCGCCACCAATGGTCAACAAGGAGAAAGTACACATGTGAGAACATAACTTTCTTTCCATTTCTAGCTTCTTCCTAAATCAATATTGTTCTTGGCAACTTTGGATCAGGAGAATGATGGAAAGACACGAGTCCCAAACAATCCCGACAGAGAGTATGCACAGATGATTGACCCTTGACACATCTCTCAGGCCCTCTCACCCATTTCTTTTCTCTTTACTCTCCTCTAACTTTGTTTCTCTTGTCCCTCCATACCATCCCTGCTTAGGCTGATGTGGTGTTTCTGCCCCAGGATGCTGTCCTGTCCCTTGTTGACAGCAAGAGGGACATATCGTCTGCTTTCCTCAGCTGGCCAAGGGGCACCTGCACTCAGAGCCTTTGTATTTGCTTCCCTCTGCCTAGACAACTCTTCCCAGAAGGTCCCCTTTATTTCACCGTTCATTCAGGTGAGCTAAAAAGTCCCAGTCCAATAGCCTGCCTGGACCTCCTACAGGATGCTGCCCTAGTGGTTTGTTTCGTTGTTCTTGACACAATCATTTTCCCTTTCTCTCCTATCCAATTGCAGTCTTGTTTGTTACTTCCAGTTAGAGGGAAGCTGCACAAGTACAAGGTCCTGCTTGACTTCTTTCTACAATGGAATCTGTGACATGTAGCATGGGGCCCATCCTAGGAGATTCATGGTTGTTAGGAGCATGGATGAAAACTTGAATGGGTGGATGAAGGATGGATGATGGATGGATAGATGGATGGGTGGAAGAATGAATGGAAAAAGGAACCTCCGATTTAGTCCTAACAACTCTGTTTTCAGCCCTATGATAGGCTCTTGACATAAATGTCAGCCATCCTTACAAAGCCAAGCATGGGATCATGTGTGCCCACTTCAGAAATGAGGAAAAGGAACCTCGGGATAACCAGCACTGCAACTTGCCCAAGAACACGTCATGACTAGGGGTTGCATCTGAGATTAAAATCTACAGCTGCATGAGTCCAGGTTCCAATCCTCTCATCGTTCAGCACGGCTTGCCCTCTGAGAATCTCTACTCCTACTTCTCACATCATACTTTGAATCAGTGGAACAAAAACCCTAACGAACTAACAAAAACTAAACTTAATTCTAAATTTATAACTAATTTTATAAAATTCTCTTAACTGAATGAGAGAATCTTTGTGAAAACAACCTTCAAAGAAGACGAGAAATTATTTCTATTTCCCAAGCAAAAGCACCTGGGTTGCAGTCTATTGGTGAGGAAAGCCTGTCCTCCAGAGGCAGCATGTGGAATTGCAGGTAGCCCAGCTGTTTGCAGAATCAGGAGGAACACAGACTGAATGTGGAATGTGTTGTTGTACCCTGAAGAGGTGAAAGGAAGACAAGAGGAGTAACAGGGTGCAGGAAGAACAGGAGGGGAGGGGGGTGGTGGAGCAGGAGGAAGAGTTGAAGGTGAAGAAGGAATAGGAGAGAGGAGGGGAGAAAGAATTGGGGAAGGGGGAAGAGATAATGAGGACCACAACAATAATAAAGCAACAGGGATGACAAGAGAGGCTCACAAGGCTGTCATTTGCCTTATTATTTAGCAAGCATTTTGATGTTAACTTCATCTAATGTCCTCGCCATTATTGCAGTTCTGAGACCTTGGAGGGTCTTCAAAGCTCTGTCCCCTTGGGTTGTAGGAACAGAGCCCAGGAGGGCTGGGTCTGGGAGATTCTCCCAATCCCTTCCTGGCCCAGGGCCTGGTTTGCCCTGTGACTCATCCCGCCATCTGTGGGAGGGATTAGGGCGGCCATCAGGAAAATAAAAGGCTGTGTTCTGGAAAGCCATCTCCAATAGGAGCTCCTTCTTCCCTGCCACATCAGAGTGACCAGCCCACAACAGCTGCCCGAACCATGAAGCTGGTGACAGTCCTCATGCTGGCTGCCCTCCCCCTGTACTGCTATGCGGGTGAGCATGGACAGATTTCTGGCTTTGGAGGAGGGCTGTGCTCAGGGCCCCTGTGCAAGTGCTGCTGCCCCCCAAGCTTCCCTGCCCCCGTGTAGAGCAGCCCATTTCTCTAGTGTCAGCGCTGTGTGTATGGGGGTGGGTGGGGCAAGGACAAGGAGGCAGATGCTTTAGGGATAAAAGAAAATCCCAGGTCCTGAGTTCAGTGTCCTAGAACTGAGGACGCAGACCCTCCCCACAGCCTGTCTGAGCATGTGTCCCTGTTGGGAGGTAAGAAGATGACAGAGTCACAGTCAGACCCCACAAAGAGGTCATGCCTCTGTCACTGAGCCTGTGTTTGCCTGCTTTCATCCCAGGGTCTGGCTGTGAAACTTTGGAGACATTGATCAGTATGACCATTGATCGTAATGTGAGTGTGACTGAATATATTGATAAGTATCAAGAGATCATACCAGGCGAAGAAACTGCACATGCCATTACATTCTTGAAAGAGGCCTTTCTCCATCAGAGTGCTGAAACTCTGGCGAAGGTTGAAGAGATGCAGGTAATTTCTCTGTCTCTCTACCTGCTTTTGAACTGCAGGACAGGACACGGAGGCTCTACATTTGTGACAACTCTTTTGAAGCAGGTGATGGTGATGCTTGTCAGGAAGATTTCTTCCATCTTATTAACACAACCTCCAGTGCACTGTCAAGCAACCTAGGTTTGCTAGCACCAGTGTTTGGATTCCTTGACCATGAATTAAAGGCCCCAGAGTGACGCATAGAAACCTGGTTGTGAATCCACCCTGGGTGGTGGGAGAGCTGAGAACAGAAATTAGTGGTTTCACATGCGGCAGTCTTTCTACGTATGGCAGATGTTGTGTAGAGTTTTCTAGTGCTCATTGTCTGCCCTAACATACCGTTTGCAACATTCCAGGGTGACCACCTGGACATACTGCCAGAACAGAAAGAGGAAGGTGCACATCCCTAAGAAATTCCTGACACAGGGGATGGCATGGATGAACCCTGAGTTACTATGAGAAAAAAAGTGAGCCAGTCACCAAAAGACAAATATCACACTTTGTAGAGTAGCCAAATCTCTTAAACATAGAGGCTGAAGAGCGGTTTCCAGGGCAGGTGGGGAGGAAGTTGGTAGATGGGGAGGATCTGCAGCTTCATTAGCAGGATGAGAAGGTCCTGGAGCTCAGGTGCGCTGCCAAGCAAATGTTCTTCGCATGATTAGCTGGGCTTTGAAAGTTGTGAAAGAGTAACATTTGCATGTGTATTTACTGTAATTTAAAAAATATTAAATTATCTGCCCCTTCATTTCAAGATGATGGGAATGTTCTTTAAATCCTCAGTAGACAAATCGTGAGGATCACACACCTGCAAAGTTTTGTCGCCCACAGAAGCTGTGGGTGAGGGGCATGGGGCTGTTGGCTCTACTTCTGATGTGTGGGAACTCAGAACTTCACATCCCTCATTTTTGGACTGAGGCACTGAAAAGTGAAACACAGCATATTGTTGGCTATGTTATTTCAATGAGAAGGAAACATGCAGATAACCCAACCAAGGGAACAAACCCTGGGGGGACAAGATTGGACAGCACCGGCATCTTTGTCATCACTTATGGTCACTTGAGATGAAACAAATGTGATACTTCCAGCTTCTCTTCCAGCACCAGCTTCCTGTCAGTGTGTGTGGACCAATCCAGGAAAGCAATGAGGAGGCATGTTTGTTCCTCAGGATGTTCCTTGGTAAGAATGAGTGAGATGTAAGTGATGTCTCTGTTTTTGTTTTCCAGCAAGCAATATACAATAGCTTTTGGTGTGCTCGGTACTAACTTCCACACGACTTCAGAGATTGTCCAGAAACTGATTGTTCACAGGTGGAAGCCACAGCTTAGCTCTCCTTCATCTTTGGATCTACAAATGCAAGACAATTGTTGAAACCTCACATATATTTCCATTTCAATAAAGCATTTGCAGAACAAAAGTTGTTTCTTGGTGATTACATAAAATGGAGGCTTTAGGGAGGCTCACATCACACATGTGTTCCTCACACACATGCACATGCACACCCATCGGCACACAATCATTCTTTACACAACTCAAGGGTGAGGTGCTGAGAATCTGAAAGTCACCCTGTCGCCCACCACCCACAGCCAAACACTGATTCTGACTTTGGCATATGACTGTCCTCCCTCATCCCCCGCCCCCAGGTCTATCTGGGCACTTTCAGGCTCTCGGGTCCTGGTGATGGTGGCCTGCTGAGGTCCAGGGTCCATGGCATGTCTCACTTTGATTCTGTGCCCTCTCACCATGGCTGGGCTCCACTCTGGGTATTCATTGTCCTAGACCCTGGGTCTCCACGCAGTGCTGACAAAGACCCTCACCATCTATGTGCATGAAACCTCCGCCTAGTGCTGATGAAGATCCTCACCGTAAATTCTCAACCCTAAGAGGAAATTCTTTTTAAAATTTTACTTTAATTGTTATTCAAGTATATTTTTCTGTCTTCTGCTCCCGTCCCAGTCCGCCCTCCCAGTGCTCCCCACCTCCCTCCCATTTCCACCCCCCTTAGCTTTTGTCCATGTGTCCTTTATACTTGTTCCTATAATCCCTTCCCTTTTTCCCTGAAATTCCCTCCCCTCTCCTCTCTGGTTACTGCCAGCCTGTTTTCTATTTCAATGTCTTTGGTTATATTTTGCTTGCTTGTTTGTTTTGTTGCTTAGGTTCCTGTTAAAGGTGAGATCATATGGTATTCGTCTTTTACTGCCTGGCCTATTTCACTCAGCATAATGCTTTGGAAATTCTTAACCCACAAGTGAATCCCTATGGGATAAACTTTCCCCAGACAGCAAATGAACATCATCACCTCCTCCTGACAAGGCACTGAGCCCTGCCTGAATGTCCACTTTCCACACTTGGGTTCTGACTATGTTGGGCTTTCCTCCTGAGACAGTCAGGCATTTGTGGTGGCCCCTCTAAGCCAAGTGGTGGCTCCAGTGTTTTCCCCTCTTTGCCTACTGGAGTGTGTGCCCCCACTCAACCTGCCTCCACAGGTTACTGGTGGGCTTCCCAGGGGACATCAGGCAGGGGGGCGTTGAACAGCTTATGCCTCAAAGATGATTTCACACCTTACCGTCCACCCCATGTTACTTCAATTCCTTTCACAAAAACGTTCATTCCTTAGTTCATTTTGGGAGCTTTCGGGTGCTTTGCTCCCTGCTGGCTTTGTGCATTTTCACTGGCATGAGTCGGACATATTTGGCCATGGACAGATTCTTGGGAGCCAACTGCCACCCATCTGGGCTCCTCACATGCTTGCCACTTGGCACAGGCACTCTGGCACTGGTGCTTCCCTGACCCCATCTCCAACATTACTTCCAATCCTTTGAGAGACCTAATCCTCTGGCATTTGCTGGTGCTGTCATCACAATCAACTGGTACATAGAGACTTTTCTAAGTAACGCAGGCAATGCCCTCTGACTGACCTCCCCAACTATATCGTGGGACAAGGTGGGCACCTGGGAAACATGTGAACACATCAACTGCCCCCTAACTGCACTGGGGCAGCTTGGGCATGACCTGAGGCAGGTGGGACCAACATGGTCCAGGAGCCAGGTCTGAGGAGTTGGAGAGTTTTCTCCGGCCACCTGATCCAGGGGCTGACCTCTGGTTCTGCACTCTTGCTCTGGAGATCCTTGAAGCAGCCATTGCTCAGGGGCCTGAGGCCTCTCCTCCCTCCTAAGCCAGTGACCACTCTGATGAGAGCACGGCCAATTAATTCAGTGACTGCAGTCATACTTCCCCTTCTGACTCCCCATCACAGGCCTTATGTTGCTCCCTCCATATGTCCACTCCAAGTGCAGATATGTGGACTCCTCTCCAAGTGGAACACACCAATCAGTGAGCAAAGGCCATCTTCTGCATGTGCATGCAACGCACCAAGACTCAGCAGGGACCACGAGTCCCTAATAAACAAGTGTGTGTGTAGTGGGTGTGATAAGCAAAATATTAAAATGTTAAGTGTGGGTACAGGGACATGGTCCTTTTGTCTGGGCCTAATATTGTCACCATTGCAGAGGTGCTATGGAGAACTGGAAGGATGTTCCTTATTATGACCTATTGAGTCTTAGGTACTTTCAGCCTCTTCTGTATGCATTGGTATAAAGAAAAATAGGAGTTCTGGCCAAGATAGGGACATAGGTAGATATGTATTACCTCCTCACGCACCAGAAAAAGGAAACAACTAATTTAAAAACAAAAATCAACCAGAACTACCAGAAAATTGAACTGAATGGAAGTCTGACAACCAAGGAGATAAAGAAGCAACAACCAACTAGACTGGTGGGAGCAACAGAGATGAACAGATAGGGCACTGAGGACCCATGACATGGTGGCCACCAGTGGACCAGGAAGTGCCACATTGGCGTGCAGATAAACTGGGAGGAACAACTGGGGAGTGAGACAGAGCACACAACCCAGGGTTCCAGAGTGGGAAAAATAAGAACCTCAGGACCTCTGGTTGTTAATACCTGTGGGGGTTGTGGCACTGGAAGAAACTGCAAGTCTTGCCAGCGGCAAGAGCCTAGCAAATGGCACTGTTTCCTCTCTGTCCACTCCTCCACATAGAGCTCCACAATGCAGCCATGTGGGTTGCCCCACCATGGAGAATACCTAGGCCTCTACCCACTAAAACATAACAGGTGTACCTAGAGAAAGAAATATAGGCCCACAAAGATAAACAACTATGAACACTAAAATGACAGCGAACTTACAGCTATCAACAACTGAACCTAAAGAACAAAAACTAAGCAAACAAGTGGAATAGGAACAGAATCAGAGAAATGCACATGACAGGGAGGGTTTTCAGTGTGGATGAGGAGGGGAAGAATGGGGAGGGAAGGTATAAGGAATAAGAAGCATAATTGATAGGCATAAAATAGATGAGGAGAGGTTAAGAATGGCATAGGAAACAGAGAAGTCAAGGTACTTTTGTGTACAGCTCATGGAAAGAACTAAGGGGGGAATGCTGGAGGGTTGTGGGGTACATGGAAGAGGAGAGATAAAGGGGAAAATTGGGAAAACTGTAATAGTATGATCAATAAAATACACTTAAAAAAATGTGGGCCAGATTAAGGAACCCACCAAAACTCTAGGAATAGAACTAGGTGACCAGGAGATAGCACCTATCAGATGCAGATTTCAAAACACTAGTAACCAAGATGCTCCCAGAAAG
>PVKM010042104.1:0-12902 GCA_004027735.1 Carollia perspicillata | reverse complement strand
CCCCCGGCTCTCACAGCGGTCCCCATTTCCTTCTCCGGGTTTCAAGGGTCTAAGCAGTAGCAATTTGAGTGCGATTGCTTCCCGAGAGGCGCAGATGGGAATTCGTTGGCTTTCTTCTTCCTCTTGTTTTGTGGAGGGTATAGGCGTTACTGCAGGTATTGGAGAGCCTCGAAGCCTTATACCTAGTGTCACTGCAAAACCTGAGTGAAAGTATGTTTTGGAGTGATGGAATGAGGCCAGCATGCATGCTATGACCGTATGAGATAGCCTTTTGTATGTAGCCTTTTGACAGAAATAACTCAAATGTTTTGGAATGTATTTTTATCTTGAGGGCCTTTTAATGTGGATGTACGATTTGGAAAATTTTAAAATGTTTATTTACAGGTTTGACTATTACTCAGAACAAATCGTTTGTTGTTGTTTGGAGGCAGAGACCAGGGCTTCTAAAGACTGAAAATCAGCTTGGTAGTTAGATTGTGACAGTGCTCTTTAATACCTTCCATGCCTGCATTGGTTTTGACCTTTCTGAATTTAGTTGAGTGGCCCTTACATTTGCAATTTTTTCTCCTTCCTGTTTTGTAATAGGTTGAGGCTTCAGGTGGTTTTTCATTGAGTTGGGTCACTCAACACATTTCTCCATCATATGCAGCAATCTATATTTTGATCTCTGGGAGAAATAAGACATTCTAGTCAAATGTAAGTCCTGGTAATCATGTTCTCTGAGGGGATTAGTTAATTTCTATTGTTTCCCCCGTCAGTTTTTTTGGAAAGTGGTTTATAATGAAATAATTTAATTTGTGAACTTTCTCTAACTCACTGATTCTGCATCTTTGGGTTGTCGTTCTCCTGTGTCTGCCTCCACAACAACCCCTCACATGCACAGCCCATCACACTGTCAATTGTGTTAACCTGTTCTCCCCCTGAGACATGAGTTCTTCTAGGCAGCAACTGTGCCTTACTTATTCCTGTTATTCCCAGTGCCCAGTTAAATATAATGGGGATATGTTCTGAGAAATGCATCCGTATGTGATTTTGCCAGTCTGTACATCATAGAGTAAGTACACTTACTCTAAACTAGGTGTAGCCTTCTACACACCTAGGCTTTCTGGTATACCACCATTGTATATGCAGTCCATTATGGACCGAAATGTCATTATGCAATGCATGACTGCAGTTGAGATGTCTAAGACAGAGGTTCTCAGACTTGACCATGAACCAGAATCACCTGGAGAGCTTTCAGGCTGCCTCATCCAGAGTTATTAGGTCAGGAGTAGGGCCTGAGAGTTTGGATTTCTAACCAGGAACCCATATCATGCTCATGTTCCTAGTCTGTGAACCACACTTTGAGAACCACTAGTCTGATATATAATCCTTATTTTTTACTTATCTAACAATTTTTTAGTGCTATTGACTGCTGTCATTGGGATATTACAAATAATAAAACAGATATGGTCCCTGTCTGTTTGTATCTTATATGTGTGGCCAATATAGACATCAAGTAGAAAGAGTAATTTTAAATGTGAAGAGTGCTAAAAATGAAAAAGTTTCACAATCAAGGTATGGGATAGTCAGGGATGGTTTCCTAGAGGATCTTACTTTGAGGAAGAAAACTGAAGTATTAAATTGTAGGAATTGTTTGTGGAAAACCAGATAGAAGGAATAACACATGTGAATAACCACTGGTGCTATTCTCTCTGGCCATTTTAACTTTGCATATCCTGGAGGTTTCAGCTAAAGGAACTCACGGAAACCCCATTTGCCCTGCTTACCCCTCAAAAACAAAACAAAACAAAAAATACTAGTATATTTTTTGTTATATACACACCTGTATCATATAACCCTCTTTCATGTTATACATATCAACTGTAATTTTAAATTTCTTGATGTGATTATTTGGTTAATATCTGTATCCAACCCCAGACCATACACATCATTGACGTAGAGGTGGTTTTTTACCACCTCTAAGTAAGGGCCATGTGATGTTCTAGATCCTGGGGTTACAATGATTGAAAAAAAAGACATGGTCCCTGTGGAGGGAGGCAGGTAGACAATAAGTAAACAAATATGTAGTGACAAGTAGTTATAAATGCTAAGAAGAAATAAATTAGGGAAAATGTGAGATCTCAGTATATGTTGTCAGTTTGGCTCAAGTAAACTCATAAAAATCATAAATAATAAATCGGTAAGATATAAAGTGATGTATATGTGTACGTGGCAGATATTTTAGATAGTATGGTTAGGCAGTAACAGTAATAGCTAATATGACTGTAGGCCTTGTTTTAATTGATTTACACACTTTTTCTCATTTAATCTTCACAGCAACCTAATGAAACAAGAACTAGCTCTATGAATATAGAAACCATATTTGTTTGACTTATCATTGAATCTTTAACACCTAGTGCCTTGTGTATAAATGCTCAGTAAATATTTGTTGAATGAATGAATGACTTTAGGCATGATCAGAAAGACAGGAAAGCTTGGTTGAGGAGGGGACATTTGAACTGGGGGTCTTAACAAGGTGGGGTTTTATTGGGTGTTTGGGAAGGGAAGCCGTTTTTGGCAAAGGGACCAGCCTGAGTGTTGGAGCTGAGACAGGAAGCAGTTGTGATTCTGGGAAATATGTGACTCTACCATTGAGGATGCAGTAGAAAATGAGACTAGGTGAGCCTACAGTCAGATCGTCGAGGAACTTGAATCACAGGCTCAGGAGTTTTGGTCTCATTGTAAAGAGCCTGAGTACCTTGAAAGGTTTTTGTGTGTGTGAAGGGATGTCACAATGAAGAGATTTGGAGGAGGATCACTATAAACCAATATGAAACATGCTTTGGAGTGGGAAGAGCTGTTGCGCTAGTCTTAGTGAAAAAATAAGTACATGAACTTTCTCCCTAGCCTTGTAATGGTGGTGGTGATTTAATTGGAGAAAGGAGAATATAGGAAAATGAAATATGAAGATCTGGTACACCACTTTTGGTGAATTCTCCATAGAAACATTACTGTGAAGTTGTATAAGAAACAAAGAATGGATAAAGAATGCAATTTTGCTCATAGGTCCTCAGTTTTCATATGTACTGCCTTTAGGGATGTATGAGAATATTAAGTGCATTTACTATACCAAACTCCTTTATTTACAAACAGTAGGTCTCCCAAAGGTCATGTATGAGATCATGTAGAGAGAATCAGCACTTCCCAACCTTGTTTAATTTTAAAAATATATTTTTTATTAAAGATTTTATTTATTTATTTTTAGAGAAAGGGGAAAGAAGGGAGAAAAAGAGAGAGATAACATCATATACAAGAGAAACATAGATTGGTTGCTTCTCACATGCCCCAACTGGAGACCTGGGCTGCAATCCAGGCATGTGCCCTGATGGAAATGGAACCAGTGACCTTTCAGTTTTCAGGCCAGTGCTCAGTCAGTCCACTGAGCCACACCAGACAGTGCAAATTTTAAAAATTGTATAGTATGATAAAGGAGTGATTTTAAGTAAAGTATATTTTATTTTAAATTACATATATAATTTATTTAATGATACTTTGAACAAAATATGTTAAAACAAATTTCTTTTCCTGTTTTACAAATGCACATGAACATGAGCAAAATCATTATCTGTCATATTTGAAATGGACATATATTACAATGTAGATTGAAGTTAATTACATTTATGGTATCAAAATAGATAAGAAATAACTTTCTAAACTTAAATTTGGAATTATTGCATTTTTGTACTTTAAAAAATCAACAGGTTATTATAATTGTTCTTTTGTGTTTCTAAATGACAAAATTAAAGGACTAGTTCCAGGCTGCTACTTGAAAGCTTATCTCCACAAATGAAACATTGGAAGTATTGATAGTTTATTTCCAATAAATGAAAATCCTAATTGGAGATAACTATTAGCACACTTCTTTTCTCTTTTCTTTTTTTTTAATGCTTAAAGATACTGAGCTATCTTGATGTAGTACCATTTAAAAATCCTGATCAGCCCTGGCTGGTGTGGCTCAGTGTATTGAACACTAGCCTGCAAACTGAAAGGTCACCTGTTCCATTTGCAGTCAGGGCACATGCCTGGGTTGCACAGCAGGTACCCAGTGGGGGGCATGCAAGAGGCAGCCACAAGTTGATGTTTCTCTCCCTCTCTTTCTCCTTCCCTTCCCCTCTAAAAATAAATAAAATCTTTTTTAAAAATTAAAATAATTGAGTGATTATCATGAGCTAGTGTCTTAATTTTTATTAATTAATTTATGTGCAGCAGATAAAATTTTGGATATTTTTAAACTATTATGTTTTTAAAGGGGAAAACTTTTAATAATTATTTCATTAAATGATTAAAAATATACAAATTTGAGATAGACATCAGTATTGAATTTAATGATTTGAGCAATAGGGAAATGCTGGCTAAAACACTACTTTTTTCATAGGTTCTAAAGCTAGCCCTTAAAAACACATTTAACCAGTAAGTGGAAGAAATAGTCATTAGATACAATGTAATGAAAGACATTTTTAATGCTAACAGTAGTTGAAATAGAAAAATAATGTTAAACCATAATTCTTGAATAATGGGACATTTACTTAGAGGAGAATGATCTCATACAATAGCTTTCATTTAGTGAGCACACAATGTGTCAGATGATGTACTAATTAATCTTCACAGTCCCATGAAGTTGATGATATTTTCTCATTGCACACATAAGAATAGCGAGGCTTTGAGAAATCAAGTAATGTTCCTGAGGTTCTACAGCTGATAAGGGACAGAGAAGGATTCAAGCACAGGATTGTCTGACCCCTAAGCTGGTGCTATTTCAAACACCTTCCTGGGGCTTTATGAGGTTGTAGGAATATTTACATCATTTTTTCCATGATAAAACTAATTTATAGCCCTGGCTGGTGTAGCTCAGTGGATTGAGCGCGGGCTGCAAACCAAAGGGTCACTGGTTCAATTCCCAGTCAAGGCACACGCCTGGGTTGTGGGCCTGGTCCTCAGTGGGGGCCCCATGAGAGGCAACCACACATTGATATTTCTCTCCCTCTCTTTCTCCCTCCCTTCCCCTCTCTCTAAAATTAAATAAATAAAACCTTTAAAAAAAGTTAATTTATATTTAGTGAAAGAAAATTGGTCAAAGGGTATGTACAATTTTATGGTTCTTGATCCATACTGCCTTCTATAAAGTACTTGAACATCAGATGTTGATGCCATTCTGTCTTTAGTATTTAAACATTTTTTTAACATCCAAAGCTTGGGAGGTATGATGGGAATACACTTTCAGAATACATTAATGGGGGCGGGGGAAGACTGGTAGGAATTAAGTGTCATTTTAAAGTGATACTGCTCTTAATTCTAACAGCATCTATCATGCATTGAAAACTGTGTATTTCAAGATATTATTATATAGAGAGCATACTTGGTATGAACGTGAATTTGTGGACTTTTTATGAGACTTAAGGAGTCTGCAGGTTAGACCTGGCTAGTTTACAGTGTTCTTACAGGGTTGCTGGCGGCCACACAGGCTGTTCTGCACAACTCAAGTGGCAATCACACATACGGACAGCAGTGGGTCTGCAAAGACCTGTCCTGTGTACTTACTTGTCAGTGTCTAGCACATAGTAGGGTAGGGGCTCAGCAAATAGTTGTTGAATGCAAGCGTTTTGAATAGTATATTAGGACCCTTATGATCTAATCATTCAACAACCTAACACTTAATGATCTAATCATTTCATGAGGTAAAGTCTTTGCATTTTATGCTCTGTAATAGCACACATTATACTGTTTTTCCTGATTACACTTGGTTTTTGCCTAGAATTCTGCCCTCCTTCCTGACTGTTTAACCTTCATGTGTTACTTTAAATCAGTGATTTTCAACTGGTGTGCCTCAAGAGACATACTGGCAAGAATTTTTAAAACGTGGAATACCTGACTATTTAGTCAGGGACACTGACCTGTTTTCCCTTAGCTTGTCAAGTTAAAAAATGACAACAGCCAACACAACAAAGCTGTCCAGTGTGAATTAATAAAAATTATACCTATTTTTTTGTCAGAGCAGCAAAAAAAATATTTTTGGTGTACCACAGAATTTTATTATAGTAATTAGTTTATATGTGCCATGAGATGAAAAACGTTGAAAATCACTGCCTTAAACGTTAAAGCCTTCATTTTTAAAGCCTTCATTACCTCCAGGTAGCCTTGTGTTACTTTTTTACAGTTGCTTTTCTGGACTTTGTATATGTCTTGGTTATAACAGTTATTCTGTGGTGGTGGTATTGTTTGTTAACAAGGCTGTCTCTCTAATTCATGAGCTTCCTGGGGGCAAGGACAGTACTGTGTTTTATCAACTTCACACCTTAAGCATTTAGCATAATGCTGGGGGCATAGTAAGAAGATATTTGTTCAGTGAAAGAATGTGTGTATTTTGTAGAGAATTGAATAAGGTGGTGTTAACTGGGATGTGAGTTACAAAAGAGGGCAAAAGAGGTGAACACTCCCCCTTTGTGCCTCAGTTGGTTGGAATGTCATCCCATAACCAAAGTATCACCAGTTTGATTCCCAGTCAGGGCACACACTGTGGTTGTGAGCTCAGTCCCTGGTTGGGGCTTGTGCAGAAGGTGGCTGATCTGTGTTTCTCATATCCATGTTTCTCTCTCTTCCTCTCCCTTCCCCTCTCTATTGAATAAGAATAAAATAAACCTTAAGAAAAAAAAAGGTGAACACTCTGCCCAGGTCCCCTAAGGGGTGGGGGGAAGATTCAATGGGTAAGAAATGTTTGATCAGATAGTTTCTCTTACTACCCTAAGTGGTACTGTTGACCTAGGATACATGTTTCTGTCCAGAAGAGTTGAGCCGGAGGAGATAACAAGGAAGCCAAGTGATTTCAAGATGAATTGCAAAACAATATCCCTTTGTATAAATACTTGCAAATTACTTGTTTATAATGTGTGGAGGTATCCTTCCAGAGAATAGAATATTTAAACACAGATAGTAAAGAATCAGTTACAGGTAAATCTAGAGAGGTGGTTAATCATTTCAATATTTTGTTAACGCTATATGAAGATCTTTTGTTTTTATTTTTTTTCCTATCTCTATTTCTCTTCTGTAAAAACATTTTTCTTAGCTCTCCAGTATCTTAATGCCTGTTTAATGTCACAGTCTCCTTTCCTAAACACATTTTTAAAATGCCTTTAGCCCTGCCTGGTATGGCTCAGTGGATTGAGTACTGGCCTGCTAACCAAAAGGTTGATGGTTTGATTCCTGGGCTGTGGGCCAGGTGTTCCTGGTTTCTCCGTCCTTTCTCCTCTCTCTAAAAATAAATAAATAAAAATTTTAATTAAAAAAATAATAAAATGCCTTTTAAAAGTTCGAATGTTCTTGGCCCTGGCCTGGTAGCTCAGTTGGTTGGAGTCTTGTCCTGATACATCAAGGTTGTGGGTTCGATTTCTGGTCAGGACACATAACAGAATCAATAAATACATCAATAAGTGGAACAACAAATCAATATTTCTCTCTCTCTGTCTCCTACTCCCTTCCTTCTCTCTCTCGAAAAGTCAGTAAAAACAATATATATTTAAAAAACTAGGTATGCAAAGTGATAGAAAAACACAACTCAAAATAAGGAGAATGATTAGTTACTTGAAACTGACCGAGAATTAACAGATCTTTTCTTTCAATAAAGATTTTTAAAAATATTTTATTTATTTATTTTTAAGGAGAGGGGAAGGGAAAAAGAACGAGGGAGAAAACCATCAATGTGTGGTTGCTTTTGCATGCCCGCTACTGGCATGTTCCCTGACTAGGAATTGACCCCGGGACCCTCTGGTTCTCAGGCCAGCACTCAATCTACTGAGCCACACCAGCCAGGACTTGACCCAGATGTTAAAATTAGCAGAGGACAGTAAAAACAGTTATTACAAATGTATTTATATGTTCAAAAAGTTTAGTAGAAACACAGAAGATATATATATAAAAGACCACCTCTAGCCAGGAAGCTCAGTTGGTTAGAGCATTGTCCTGATATACACCAAGATTGCAGGTTCAGTCCCTGGTAGGGGCACATACAGGAATCAATCAGTGAATGCATGAATAGGTGGAGCAGCAAATTGATTTCTTTCAAAAATATCCATACATTAAAAAAATTAAAAGTTTGAATGTTCTCGGTTATGTAATATCAATTTCATTTCATGGGCTTTGTAAACTTGGGCAAATAATTTCAACTCTCTATGCTTCCATTTTTAAATCTATAAAGTGAAAAGGTTATTTTCTATCCTCTGTGTGATCCCTTCCACTTCTCAAAATAGTGTAATAGTTGCCCTAGCTGGTGTGGATTGAGTACAGGCCTGAAAACCAAAGTGTCAGCAGTTCGATTCCCACTCAGGGCACATGCCTGGGTTGCAGGCCAGCCAGGTAGGGGGCATGTGAGAGGCAACCACACATTGATGTTTCTCTCCCTCTCTCTAAAAATAAATAAATAACATCTTTTTAAAAAGTATAGTAAAACTTTGGTAAGTTAAAGGTAAGTATTACAGTAGAGTAGGTATGTCCTTCTAGCTATCGTACTGTGGGATTATGGCAAGCTGCTTTTATAGCTTTAAATTTTTTGAGCTCTTACCTCCTTGAATATATTACCCAAGTTTTCATACCAGAAACTATTCATTTAATTGTGTTGATATTTGCGTAGTACTTTAGTATTTTAAAGGCATTTTCATAGGCATCCCATTTATTCTTTACTGCCATTTTGTGTGGTTGTCAAGATAAAGATTTAGCATCAATTTTACAGATAAGAAAATTGGGAAGGTAATTTATTTTCCTAAGGTCACACAGCTAGTAAGTAGCAGAGCCAGGACTGACTGCAAGCCCAGTGCTCTTTCCATTATTAACCTGGCTTCTCTGTTTACCATATTCTATTTCAAAACTCATGCTGGTAAATTAAGAGGAAAATGATGCTAAAATATCTCTTTTGAGTTAGTAATTCCTATGATCTGCTCATCAGCTCAGTGATTACTGACTTGAATTTTAGTTTTGTTTCTTGGACTAGTTATGTGGGCTAAGATGGAAGGCAAGGTGATTTATTTACCCTTCTAGGCCTTGATCTCTCATAGATGGAACTCTAGCCTCTTAAGCTTTAGCACATAGAGTTGTTTGTCACACTGGCTAGGCCTCGTAGTAAAATATGCAAGAAGCTTGCCTACTTGCATTGTTTGACATCTAGGGATCTCTGAAAGTAGTTGGTGGTTTTTAAAAAAGAAAAATACTCTCCCATTGTCCATGCCAAATAGTTCATTATATCTGTATGCTTGAGCGCAATATATCTGTGCCTTTGGTATTATCTTCTTGACCTTCTTCCTCATTTGTGAAGTGATTGTATTTGGGGAAGGAGAAGGTTAGGTATATCTAAGGTTGTATTAGTATTTATTCCTGAAAATCTGACTTGATTGAATTAGTAGTAGAAAATATAAGGGGAGAACACCCATAAACAAAGGAGAGATTTCCCATGGGGTACTATAGAAATGAAGAGTGAAAAATTGTCAATAGCTGAAGTTTTTTATACCCATGAACTCAAATGACACTTGTCTGACATTCAGTCCCATTCTTTAGTATATGTGTTCTGAAGCAAGCACATCAATTCCATTCTTTAATTTCAGGACTGGACTTGGGGCTTATATTTCTTTCTGTACATATAGTCTCTTTCGGGGGGAAATAATTACTTTAAATACACCTAACAATAAATTTTTGCTTGCTTGTTCATTTATTCATTTAATAAACATTTAGTGTCCACCGTGTAGTAGGCATTGTTTTAGGTTCTAGCAATAACAAAACATAGTGTTTGTTCTATGGAGTTTATATTCTGTAATAATAGCCAACATTTCTTTAGCAGTTAATATATGCCAATCACTATTCTATGTGTCTTTCACTTAGAATTTCCTTAATCCTGATAACAGTCATATGATGTAGTTACTGTTATTGTCTGTGTTTTACAGATCATGCACCTGAGGTTTGGGGAAATTAAGTACTTTGCCTAAGGTTATGTAGTTTTGTAAGTGGTAGAGCTTGCATTTTAACCTAGAGGGTCTGAATCCCAACCTCACACTTTTCATCCACAGTATTATACAGTCCTGCACAGAGAGGTCAATAAAAATTTTATTTCTAATCATAAAATTGTCAAGTTTGTAATCTTTGTAGTCACCTGGTTTCTGGCCCAATCTTTAGAAAAAAAAATCATCCACAGATACAGAAAAATGAAGTGCTTATCAGAGCCATTATTTTTTTCTATTGGAGGATTTGTCAGACTTAGGAAACTTTCAGGTAGGAGATGAGATTTTAAGCCTACTTCAGGAGTTGGAACTGAGACAGCTGCATAAAATCAGGATTTTTAAATGCCTAGACTCTTAGTGAAAAAGTAGACTAAAAAATATCTGCTTGATGGTGCAGGGAGACAAAGAAGCTTTTTTTTGTCTTGATATGGACTCTGGATGGGAAAAGTCTCTCTTGAGAATTTAGAACCATGAACTTGCTGTCCTGTGTGTCTGAAACATACATTTATATTACTTGTGCAATGTCATGTCTAGTAGGTGGGAAGGGAACATTTATTGAGTAATTACTTTGTTAGGCATTGTGCTGGGGGCTTTACACATATGTCTGTGCTTCATCTTACAATAGCATCATGAGATAAGTACCAGTACCATATTATCCCCATTCCACAAAACACAGAACTTAGGGTCAGAAAAGCTAGATGTCTGCAGTGTAACACCATTAAAATTCAAATCCAGGTGTAATATTCTTCTCGCTAATTGCAATGCCTCTAGCCAAGTCTCTTCATTTTTGTACTTCAGCTTCCTTATCTATAAAATTAAAGCCGTAATATTTTTCTTTTACTTCATAAGGTTATTTTTAGTATCAAATGAAATAAAAGATAGGAATATGCTTTGTTTACTTAAGGCATTGTTACCAGCATCATCCATAAAGTGTGTTTTTCCTTGTAATTAACCAAAAGAGAGACCTCCTTACTCAGTGATTGTAAAGTTCACAAAGTCATGGTCTGTCTTGAGGAGTTAAGACAATTTTAATACTTTTTATATCAGATGTAATAGTGTTACAAAGAGAAGTAAATTGAGTTTTTACTATCAGAAAGTTTTATTATCTAGTTTCTGTTTTTGCTAAAAATATTTGACATGCAATTTTGAGCTTATTTAGAATGGAATGTTAGAAAAGTAGGTGACGTTCCCTCATGACTTCAGTGATGTAGTTATGGATCACTTAGAATGCTTTTGCTCCAAGTAATTGAGGACTCCAATAGCAATTGCTTAAACAATAAATAATTTTGCACACCAGACTGTTATAAGCACCGGAGTTTGAATGATTAACTAGATGCATCAAAAACCTTATTAAAATTTGTAGTTTTGAACTTTTATTTACTGTCATAAGTTGTTCCCTACATTGTTACAAGATAATAACACTTGCCAAGGAAGTCTAAAAGCCAAAAGAAAAAACTTCATGGTATGTCTTTATAAAGTACAAAGGGAATAAAATGAGTTTTGAGACAGGTTACCATCTGGCGACTCACTAATTCATTGAGCAAATAATTTATTGGGTGCATTTTATGGGGCTTTAGTTCTGGGTATAAATGGTGCCTGATTTGTGAGGATTCTTTTCATTTTTGTCATATCAACAGCAGTAGAATTCCCTGTCCCCTCTAACAGTAGAATACAGTTATAATATGCAGTCAATTCCCAGTGGTCCCCACCCTCCCTCCTTGGTAGAAAGGGGTGAGCCGAGCTCATAATGTTAAAATGCTTCTTTGACGTGACCCTGGCAATACAGTAACAGAATGAAGTTTTTAAACATGTAAAAGAAACCAACCAACAAAATAGATATCCAAATTATGGGCAATGACTGAGAATGCCTGTAGCTGAGTGTTGCATAGATGACTAAATACTTCAAGGAAGGAGAGAATATGAAAGCAAACAAATTTTAAGGGACATTAAAAGAAAGCCATGAGAAGGTTTAGATAGAGCTAATGAATGTCGATATGAGAATCCTCAAAGACAGACCCTGTGGCCTTTAGAATCTGAGCAATGAAGTCTCTCTTGGCTAATTTTAAGGAAAAATACTTTATGGATGATCCTGGTAACAATATCTTACAGTAAACAAAATGTTTTTGCACTGGCTGGTGTGACTCAGTGGATTGAGTGTGGGCTGCAAACCAAAGGGTCGCCAGTTTGATCCCCAGTGAGGGCACATGCCTGGGTTTCAGGCTACGTCCCCAGTAGGGGGCGCATGAGAGGCAACCACACACTGATGTTTCTCTCCCTCTCTTTTCTTCCTCCCTTCCCCTCTCTCTAAAAATAAATAAATAAAATCTTTAAAAAAAACACATTTTCATGTCCTATATTTCATGTGATACAATAACCTTAAGAAGTGAAAGGAGGACTTCTGGCCAAGATGGAGGTGTAGGTGGAAACACTATACCTCCTCGCACAACCAAAATTAAGGCCAACAAAGATTTAGCAACAAAAACACAACCAGAACAGACAGAAAATTGAACTACTTTAGTCCGACAACCATTCAACAAGACCGACAGCCTCACAACCCTGTGACGTAGGTTGCCCTGCACTGGTGGACACCTAAGGCTCCGCCACCCATACGTAACAGGTGCCACCTGACCAAAGTGACTCAAACAGAAGAACAAATCAGAGCCCCAGAGCCAATACTTTTAAGTGACCAAGAGATAGCCAACCTATCAGATGCACAGTTCAAAACACTGATGATCAGGAAGCTCACAGAATTGGTTGATTTTGGTCGCAAATTAGATGAACAAATGAAGGCTGTGTATGCTAAGTGAAATGAAGGAAAATGCACAGGGAACCAATAGTGATGGGAAGAAAACTGAGACTCAAATCAATGGAGTGGACCAGAAGGAA
>PVKM010042103.1:0-12917 GCA_004027735.1 Carollia perspicillata | reverse complement strand
GGAAGAAAAAAAAAAATCCTCAACCAGGAAGCTGGTAGATCTTTCCTCCAACTGCTGCCTATGGCTTCCTCTATTTCAACAACCCAGTGAGCCAGTTTGGTGAGATTCTTAACAGAATTTCAGCAATCACCAAGTCCCTGCTCACCATATACCTCTGTAGCTACCCATGTTCCTCACCAGGGGACACTGTAGTCAGAAAAGCTCCATGACTGGTGAAGATATTACAAACCTGAAAACTGTGCTTATGTTGGCCTGAGGCTAAATTTGTGTGAAGACAAAAATAACCCTGAGGAACCTTCTGGCTTTAATGAGGCCAGACTCTAAGAGTAGCAATCTCTGCCATATGTGCCAGAGACCCCCCGAATGTCTCCACCAATTCCCCCTCCCTCACCATTTTCAAAAAGAAGCCTACCAGGCTGTGTAAGATAAATCTTGTACAGAACCCTGGACCCTCGGCTGATGAAAAGAACCCCAGATCTCCTGTGACTCTAGGATTGAGGGCCGAACACACCACTCCTGTCTTCTGGGACTCCACCATCAAGGCCAGGGAGATCAACGAAAACAATTCAAGATCGGCCAGGATTCGGTGCCAATTAAGTGGTTAGAGAGCAATGTTGTAAGAGAAGAGGGAGAGTTGACTAGTCACTTGGGCGACGACCGGATCATGTCCTAGGGCGAGGTACACAGTGTCCTTGGCTAAGAAGAGGCAGGCAATGCTATCCTACTACATACTGCACTTTCTCCTGACCACCAGGCCCATTTTAACGATCGTCGTCGTTGTCATGGTCACCACCTGATACTAGGGAGCTGTTCAATCATCAGCTAATATTTGTTGGGAGCCATATGTGTATTAACACATTCAATACAATACAATTAACACATTCAACAGCCAGATAATCACAAGGCAGGTACTATCGATAACTTTTACTTTACATGCGAGGAACTGAAGTGCAAAGAATTTAGTATCTTGGCCAGGATAACACTGAGCAATTGACAGAGGGAACCAGGATTCAGATCCCGGCTGTCTGGCCCCAGAACCACCACTTTCACCACCATGGGAAGCTACTGCCCACACTCGACTTGCTTCAATGCCCAAGGAGAGCCCAGATACGTCCAGGGGGTCTCGACGATGCAGATTCCCTGCCCGCACACTCTGACCTCTGTTTTTTCCTCTCTGTGACAGCAGCAGCCTCGCTGCTTGTGTGTGTGGCGCTTTCGCAAACACACCTGCATAAAAAGAAGCCACTATAACTCAGCAGCAGTTTAGTCAAGTTCAAGCCCCAGCACTTAGGACCATGCAAATTTCCTTCCAAAGAGACTTCATTAAAATGCATGGTTGCCAAAGAAGTCCATAAACTAGTGAATAAAAGAATATGGGCACATCACTTCTGGAAGGCTGCCCACTTCTGGAATCCTGCCCATTTCTGCTCTGTGAGCTGAAGCTTCTGCCACCTGTATCCCTGTGGCATCTGTGCCCTCTGTGGCCATCCCAGGCTCCTCACTGCACAATTTCTACAGACTCAGTTTTCCCTTAGGGGGATGTGTGAAGTATCAGTCCACAGTCACAAGGGCGATCTCCATTCTCCCACCCTCCAGTTCTCCACAGGAATGCAGAAGGCTCAGCAGCCTGAGGCACTGGAAACGGCTGTGTCACCCTCCAGAGATAAGGGGAGCCCTAAGCAGACAGATCTGCAGGGTCTACGTTACCCAGATCCACAAGATTTCACCTCCAGTCTCCTTGGCTACACGCACCTGTCCACTGAACTATCTCCACCTGGCGCTAGCATAATTATTCACAAAGTAAATATTTTTTGTATGTGGACAATATCCACCATCCATAAGTTAATGTTTTCAAATAAACAAGGTGATGTTATGATATCTAGTCTCCAAGCTAATGCATATGTATGTTGCTGTAACAAAAGGTATAAAAGAATCTTATGAATAACAAATTAACTTACTCTTATATTACATCATATGAACAGTTCAAACTTTCTTTTAAGGGAATGATTTTGCTCCAGTCTTTCAATTCCTTTAAAGACTACACGCAATACTGTAACTTGGAAGTATATTTCCTCTCTCTGCTAAGATGCTGAGCAATTCTCATTCCGTTCCTCAAAATCAATGTTGTTTCTAATGCCTGACAAGAAGCAACCATGACTTCTTAGTACAACTGATTGGAAGTAAAATTTCAATTTAACCCTATAACCTATAGGCATGGCAAAGAACTAAACAACATTCCTTGAAAAGTCCCTTGATTTTGCCGACTTACTCATTCCACTTTTACAAAGGACAAGGATGTAGCAAATTTGGTGTGAGGCAGGAATAAAGGATATTTTTAAATCATTTTAAATAAATCAAGACTATATCCTGATCATATGATTCTATCCTGCGATAAAATTAGCAATCTGGCATCGGGTCTCAGCACAACATGGGTCTGCAATCCAGATGCAAAGGCTGCGGAGGGTTCCTGGGCCCTCAGCCTCACCTCCCTGCATCCCATCCCTCCCTCTTCAGCGTGCTAGCTCTGCCTACAGGGCAAGCTCCCCACCAAAGTTCAGTCTCTTTTTTAAAAGACTTTATTTATTTATTTTTAGGCAGGCGCGGGGGGGGGGGGGGGGGACACAATGTGTGGCTGCCTCTCATGAGCCCCCTACTGGGGACCTGGCCTACAACACAGACATGTGCCTTAACTGGGAATCAAACCAGCGACCCTTTGGTTCACAGGTCAGCACTCAATCCACTGAGCCACACCAGCCAGGGCCTAAATTCACAGTCTAAAAAACAAAAATCAGCATTTAAAAATCTTTCCACTTTTCAGATATGTCCTAAAAATCATAAAAATTGAACTGAACAAATCAAAATCTCCAAGTAAACGTAAATGAATTTCAACTTAAAATGAAGCATTCTGGATAAATTTTATGGCATATGAATTTTACCTTAATTAAAACAAAATTTGAAGGATGGGATCAGATTAATCCTGAAGTCACAGTCATCAAGTATCTCCCCTGATTTTCAAACCAGCCAGAACCTGCTGCCAGCTGCCAGGCTCAGGGCGGAGTTTGTACTGTGGGGAAGCAGGGTCCAGGTCAAGATTCCTGCCTGCAAGCCCTTTTGGGGGTGGGGATTAGGGTGGGGCCTGGGACAAACCCAGGTGAAACAACAAAGAAGGATAAGGAGGCAAGACTACCCAGAAAGCAAAGTGAGGGCCTGGCGCCGTAGCCTGCAGGAGAGGCAGGGACAGAGACCCAGGCCCAGCTGGAGGCAGCTCTTAGGCTCAGAGGTCATCACCTGGAGGCAAGAAGGAAAACTGATGCAGGCACTCAGACTGCAGCTTCCTGGGCCTGAGAAACATTGTACCACCCAGGAACGGCCAGAAGGCTGACCACTCTGGCTCTCTGCACGATCACTAAAAAGAGGTACTGAGGAGGCACCATGGAACGAGAGGCCTGAAGTACACAGTCTGAGTCCCTCCTCTTGTTAAAAAACAGAACACTGAGCTTCAGACTCAGCAGCTGTCCCTATCAGTGCCTAGATTTGCAAATTTGGGCAAGTTACTTAAACTTAAACCTCTGTGTGGCACAATTTTAGCATCTTTGAGGTAGACACAAAAAAAGCAAACCTACAGCTCATAGGGTTATTATGAAGATTAAATTAAATTGCATATATAAAGCACTGAGCTCCATGCTTGATAGTTAGAGCTTAATAACGAAAACTGACACAGTGCTTACCATGAGCCAGGCTTAGTACTTACGAATTTTGTGCCTATCCAACTCATTTAATCCTTACAGACACCGTAGGTACAATTATTGTCCCCATTTCACAGATGAGAAAATAAGCAGGGAAGTTAATTTGCCTGAAGTTACGTAACTAGTAACTGGCAGCTACGGTATTATTACTATTGCTACTACTATTAGTAGTAGTATTGAATGGCACTGCCATTTATACGATTCCTATTTAAAAACAGGAACATCAGCCAGGAATTTTCTTTTGGGTTGCCTCTAAATGCTGCAAACTGTTCTACATGAGTCCTGGAGCTAGCCACAATAAAACTCTCTGCTGTCCCCTTAACTCCTTCTCAGAATAAACAGATAGACACAGGTAGATAAAGGCTGCGTGTGGACTTTGCCCATCTAGTCCTCTCCTGGCCTGAGGCAGAGGGTGTCTCTGTAAAGGTCAGAGCAGAGGAGACTCAGGAGGCAGCAAGGGTGTGTGGGAGTGTGTGTTAGGTAGGGGATGGAGTTAGGGGACAACACTGGGCTCCAACAAGGTTTGGTCACACTCTCTAGCTGTCTGGAAAAGATGAGGGCACAAATGCAATCCTCCAGGGACCGAAGGCAGCAGAGTCCTCATGTTACAGTCTTACCTCTGGGGGCTGAGCCCTGAGTCTGGACCACTGGGGGTCCAGTGAGGGGGCAAAGGGCAAGGCACAATGGCCCAGGCACCTGGCTTTATAAAGTACTCCACCCACTGGTAGAGTCTCCTTACATTTTGGCCAGATTCCTGTGACTTAAATAATAGCGGGAGGAGGAGGGGTTCGTTAACCTCAAAACTATTTTGACTACAGGTGCCTGTAGGTATGTATTTGATTTACCTTAAGAAAAACAATGCTGGGAAGATTTAAAAAATCTCCAAAGATGTTTTTATAGTAGGATTTTTTAAAAGCAAAATCTATACTACATTCATTCTATGATTAAAAAAAAAAAAACTAACAAAGCCAAACAGAAAAGTTTATGAGTGATTGGTTACACAGTCTATTTTTCAGCTCATCTGGCATAACATACACGAAATGGCTTTTAATTGCCATACTTTTTGGCAAGTTATTCCAATAAGATTATTGGCAGAATTGTGGCAAGTAATCACATTAGGGGGTATAGGTGAAGGAGATAGGGGTTAAAAAAGCAATAAATAATATAAATATTTTAAAAACTAATTACAGGCTAAGTTTTTGATTTAAAAATGTTATATAATTTTATTGTGCCTTCTAAGGTAAAAACTAATTGATAACCCCTTCCTTCTATTAATAAGTAACTTTCTCACCTTCTTAGGGCTTCACTAAGACACCCCATTCCCTTGCCTTCACTGGCAAACCCTGTGCCCTCCAGAAAAGGGAGATCTGTGAGGAGACTCTCTAAAATGTGCAGTATACTGAAAAAAGCACTTCCCATTTTCCCTGCATTGTGTATGCCTCAGATGTGAGAATTAAAAGCAAAACCCCAAATGCAAACATTATCTCAGCTTTCTACAGTCTACCTGGCCATAAAATGTTTTTCAATCTGTTCATACACCATCTCTTTATTCAATAAAACACATTTTGCAAATTACAAGATGCAAGCACAATAAATGTGACCTAGAATTGTTCCTATTTCAATGAACAGTCTTGCAGAGTATGGCTTTTTAGAATACTCCCCTATAAACTACCAAAGGGAAAAAATTTCAACCAACATACTAACCTAAAACTTACATGGCCTTCATGGAAAATTTTAATTAGAGGTTTGGCCAACACTTTTAACACAAAATTTGGGTAAGTGCAGTAGATTTGCATTTGAAACACAAAACTCTTCTAAAATCAGCTGTCCAATGGATGATCCCAGCAGTTAAATGCATAGTCCCTCCACCACTGCCAATAACCAAAATATGTATTACCTATAATTTACTGTATACACTTCTGTTTCCCAAAACCAACCTTATGCTGTGGGGATTTCCTGATCTTAATATATTTCAATTTCACGAAATAGCTAAAGGTAGACAATAAATCAATGGGAAGTGAAATGCTTTTTCACATTGGCTGTCATTATCACAGACGTGAAAAGACACAGTGATATCATTTTACAAAAGTAGATAAAACAGCAGATAACAGTGTGTACAATGCAGAGTTCTGTTATGCAACTGGCAAGAACAGGCCCCAAATCAAGATGAAGTTTAAAAAAGCAAATGCATGTAACACTTTGAAAACCAGGATCAGATACATAAAAGTTTCTTCCAAGCATGAAAACTTACACACTTCAACAGAAAAAGTAGGACTCTTTACTACCTACCAGCAACTGGCATGTAGAAGCAGAGGCAGCCAACACTGGCATGACCCAACCTCTGCAAGGCAGGCAGCCTCCTCCACTGGCCTTCCCAGTTCAAACTTTGATTCTGAACCAAACACAGTTTCCCCTGTGTTTGGGGAACTTCAAAAGGACCTCCCCTCAAAATCACTCTTAGGGTATTTTCTTTGTAGTGATCAAAATATTTGCTTCCCAAAGTTTAAGCAACTTTTGTTCCTAAAACACCCATCATCTTCTGCTTTTAAACTGACTATCTCAAGAACAGTGCAATCTGTCAAAAAAATTATAGCTGGGGGTGCTTTTTATTTTCTTCTCAATAAAAGATGTTTGTAGGCTTCTGTGCAAAAGTCACCAAAGTCCCAATGATTTTACACCTTGAAGGGGCATTACTCTGATAGCCTGCCTCAGAAATGAACCTGTTTACCTACTCCAGTCTTTCCTAGCTAATATCTCCCTGTCTTAAAAGTTGCCAAAACGCAACACAATGTAATCGAATATTCAAATACAATTGCACCTTAAGCTCGAGTCAATAAGCTTTGTGAATGTCCCACCTAACAACTTAAACTTGAAATGACACACTGAAATGACAATCTCATGCTGCATTCAAAACCCGGAACTGCTTTATCCATTCGTACTTCGTACTGACAAAGAGGAAAAGGAAAGAAAAAAAATCCTATGGCTTCTAAAGTCTTAAACCCCACCTCCCAAAAGAGTGAACTCATACTCAGGTGCCAAGAACGCTGCAGCTCCACCAGGATTCACGGTGAAAGTGAGACCTTTTCGATATTAACAGCCCCCAGAGAAGCATAAGAATGTCCCCCAATCCAGTTCACGCATATTCTGCATTCAACATGTAACAGCCATTCTATTTACACCCTTACATTTCATGCTCGATTTCTGGTTACCAAAGTATATTTCTGGACTGGAGTGGTTGTTCTGAGCTTTTCAGTTCTCTTTGTCTGGTGATGTGCTGGGCAGTTTCTGCCCTTGGGAAGTGAGTGTTAGAGCTGTGGTTTCCAGACTGTTCCCTACGATATTTTAGCTGGGGTTGCACGCTCTCTTACTCTCCCTAACAGGCTCCATATTGCTGAGCAAGTCCCTCCAGTCTCGCCCCGCGTTACAAAATGCTGGATTTCCGGCTGTTCCAAGACCCTATTAAACGTGTCTCCAACCACCTGCCCAGGCCCAGCCGGCACTAGACGCTGAGTTGGGGCCCCAGCGATCAGCCGCCCCGAGGCGCACTTCCTCCACCCCGGAAGAGGAGGAAGGCAAACTTCGGAGAGGTGGGGGTGGCTGGTGGTGAGCACCAGGGACTACTGCCACTCCATCCGCCGAAGGAAGGGCCGGAGTAGCGACCCCGGTTGCAGCTGGAGGGAGCGGAGGAAGGCAACGCTCCCTCCCTCCCGCTAATGCAAAGGCAGTGGTCAGGAGCTCTCCTCCAGTGAAGGGCCCCGGAAAACTGCATAAAGGCGACAGTAAGGAACCTCAGAAATGTGCGGGGACTGAACGGTGGGGGAAAGCCGGAGGTTTCCTGCAACTCCAAGGATGGTTTGCCCGTGGCGTGCAGAGCCAGCTCGAAAGGACCGGCAAACAGGAGCTAGAACGTTGGCCACGAGCCCGGCCCAGGGCAAGCGGGAGATGCCGGCGGCAAGGAATACGGGCGACCAACCACCTTCCTCCCGCTCAGCTCCGCCGAAGAAGCCGCTGCTGCTGACAGGAAGAGAGAGGCGACAGCCGCCGCGCGCGCGCACAGCCTCCCCCTCCCGAGCACTCCCGAGCACACACGCCCGGACCCGCTGCCACCGCCTACCTCCCCTGCTGGCCGGCTTCCTTCCTCTCCCAGAACGGGGCTGAGTGGCGGCCTCCTGCACACACAGCTCCGAAGTGCCTCTGACCCGGCTCCAACCCACCGGCGCGTTCCCGATCTGAGTTCGTGGTCTCCAACCCGCTTGCCCGCCGCTGCAGCCACCGCTTCCTCCAACTCCGCTCCAGCTGCTCTCCACTCCTCTCCGTCAGCTCGCAGCTCCTGCGCCCAGCTCTGTCCCCGCCTTCGGTCCAGCCCCGTGCGCCCCGCCCCCAGCCCCCCGCCAACCAGCGCCCGCATCTCCGCCCATCTCCACTGTCGCCGCCCTCAGCGGCTGCCACTGTCTGAGGCCGGCTCCCAACCCGCCAGCCAGGAGGAGGAGCTTTGCCCCTGCGAACCCTTCCTGTCGCCCAGCTAGCCAGTGGCCCTGCTCGCCTTCCGCCCCCCGCTGCGGGGATGCCCTGGCCGCTAGGAAGTGCGTTAGCTCCGGGATGGCCAGGCTGCTGCTCGTCCGTGGTGGAGACGGGTGGGCTGCTGGGCGTCTCCCAGACCAGAGACTTCGGGGTTGGAGGAGGTCGAGAAGAAGTTCAGACTTAGAGGCTGCGTTTCTAATCCCAGTGTCTTGAAACAAACCCCCGCCTCTTTCGAGCTTCCAGCCCCCCGGCACAGTGGCTGGGAAGAGGACTCGGATTCCGGAGCTCGCCAAAGCACGGAGGCCCTGCAATTCCCAGCCTCGCCAGCACAGCCGCTGGAGTGAGCGGAAAAACCACGCCACCCGGAGCGGCTCCTGGGGTGAAGGAGGGGTGAAAGGGTGAACCGGAGGGACGAGTGCCCGCAGCCTGCCGCGAAATCCAAGATTTTGGCACCGCCGCCACCGGGAGCCAGGCGGGTCCGCGAGAAGAGAGTTTTATGAGGGCGCACGCTGGCTGATCCCTTCCAGTCCTGAGATGACGGAGCAAATGTAGGTCGCTCATGCAGACTGGAGCCCTTTGGTTGTCTGTTCATAGGGTCGGCTGAGGTAGCTCACGTGAATTATATTGTCCCACAAAACTCTGTTAGCTTTCAAAGGCCGATTCTTCAACTAATAATCATTACTTAAGTTGACCCCTCAAAAACCTGATTTTGGTTCAGACCTTCCACTGACAAGTAAAATGGGATGCCAGCACCTTATGTTCCGCTCTTTTCCATTAAAACATGTAAGGGTCACTTTTTAAGAAGCTCTTCCCAGATTTCACCTTCTACAGTTTTGAGATCTGCGCTCACCCAGCCAGCTTGCCCCATGCCCTTCTTACAGCTCTTTCCCATTTCCTTGCGAGAATATTACGTTTTTTTAAAACCAAGCACTTAGACTTTTGTCAAACTTTGAGTTTGGTGGTTTATTCCAGTGGACATTGGAAGCAGGAGAAAGAACATTCTGAAATTTATTCACTGTCCTTAGAAAATATAGTAATCATTTTTAAAGGTGACTCACATTCCAACGGAAAAGTTCTACGTTGGGTTATTCAGGCAACAGCGTCTCTGTAATTCCAGTATGTCTCCTGAAGTGGCGATGCAGAAGCAGACAGATACCAACATGTTTAAGAATCCACTCTATTTAAAAGTATTGTAAATATGAAGTCCACCAAGCTACATCCTTCCCAACCACTGTGTAAAATGAAGGCCTCATTATATTGTTTGTCTGAGCTTGGTAAATAAGATGGGGTGCCTCACCCTGTGGTTGAATTGCTTTGATCCAATGCAATAGGCTGAGAAGTAACTGCCGTGACATTTACTGGATTTTCTCTGGACTTGGGTTCGAAGAAACCTTCCTAGCAATCTCCTGCTATAGATGACCAGCTCCTGGGATGGGACTTAGGTTCTGCTACAACTGGGGTTCTCTTCCCCTTGACCTAAAGACACCATGAAAGCCTAAATTGAGCTTCTTTTCTAGATGGTCTGTTGTGACTTATTTCTACTGTATGTTTTACTTTTAAATTTTTTTTCCCAACATACTGGAACACATAGCCTAAGTCCAAAGAGTATCTATGAAAGGACAATAGACCTTTTTTCATAAACTGAATAATTTCAGTCTGTGTCATCTGTATTAAATTGATACCTGTCCCCATGCTACTAATGTTAGCATTTTTATTTCTTTTCATTTGCCATTGATTTCTATGAAATAATAAAACAAAGGCAACAAAATAGCAGCATTCAAACTTTTAAAAAAGAACAATTTTTTGTTCAATAAAATCTTCTCTAGACTCCTAAAACAGAAGTACTATAAGAAGCTATGTGGTGAGGCCAAGAATGCTGGTAGGTCTTTGGGCCAGCCAGGTCCTTATCTCCTAGGAATTTGTTGGAAACACAAATTCTCTGTCCTCAGTGTATCAGAAATACTGGGGGTGGAGCCTACCAATCTGTTTAAATAAGCCTTCCAAATGGTCTGGTGCATGCTAGAGTTTGAGAACTATTGCTCTAGGCCCGTGGCATCTGGGGACAGAAAATGACTGTAATAAAACACTCAAATAAGTGCACAAATACCACAGTTCAATCAGTAACGACCAAACTATTGGCTGACAGATGGTGCCACCACCAAGGAGCTCAAAATGTCAGAGGGTATACAATTTACCAAAGGGAGATTGTCATGTACCACTGGTGACAGTGAAGGTGTTTTGGATGTCAGACTTAAGAGAGTCAAGAATTTCGCCCACCCATCTCCCTGGAACCTTAAAAGGCTATCAGTGGCCACGGCAAGTAAGAAGTGTCCTCCCCAAAGAGGACCAGTAGGGAACTCTCAATTGCCACTATCACTCTGGCTACCTCAATTATGTGAGTGCTAGAATATGCTTCCATTAGACTTGAGTATGTATTTTAGAATTTTAAAAAATGGGTAAAACAAATACAAAAGCCTTAGGGCCTTCCTTCCCACAGAGAAGACCATGGACCAGTTTCAATGGCACCATCTAGGAGCTTGTTAGATAACCGAAATCCCAGGCCCTATTTCAGACCTACTAAATCATAATCTACATTGTAACAAGATCCCCACATGACTGATATGCAAATTAAACTTTGAGATGCTCTGTCTTAGACAGGGGTCCTCACCTGTGGCTACACATTTGGAATTGCCTGGGGAGCTTACAAAAATCCCACCACCTGGCCTGCACCCCTCCATGGATTATATCAAAACCTCTGGGGGTGTGACACAGGCATCAGTGCCTTTTAAGGTTCCTCATGTGATTCCAATGAGAAGCCACATTTAAAAGAACCGTGACAGGTAGGAAACGTGACATCAGAGAAGTCAGCTAGGGAGAGACTGGAGCCCAAGTGGCCAGTCTTACGGAAACAGCTGACACGAGAGTTTAGCAATTGTTGCCACACGGGGATGCAAGCCCAGATTTGCCAGACCTTTCAATTTTCAGAGAGAAGCTGGAAAGAAATCCAGATTTGTATGGGCAGTTTCTCAATTATTAAATGCTGGCAATTAGTTCAAAATTTTTTTGAAACCTGGATTAGGCCACATAAGTGTGATAACCACCAGTTTATGGTTTTATGATGCTGTACAGCACAAAATTAAGTGAGCCTAAATATATATGTATAATTTGGCCAAGAAGAGAACTGACATGTCGGAGTGTCAGACTATTGATCTACTGGCCATGTATTTTGAATCTTCCGTCCCTACCGCACCAGATATTACAGGCACTCAATGACTGAGAGTCGGTAATAGGTGAAATCCCAGTGCTAGCAACCCTGGGGCAAAACACTACAGAATTTTGCCTGATATTTTTATTTTTTCCTCTCTGCTCTGATAGCTGAAGTGTTTGGGGGGGGGACAAATCAAACTTTGTATTGCTTAGCTTAAAGTCTACTTTTGTGAGCTAACTAAGTTAAGCACATATTTAAAAAACACACAAAAAAATCATTGCCTGGAATACTGCTTAGCATTCTGTTGCTTCTGGACTTGTATAAACTGCTCCTCTGATCATAATCTCTGCTCCAGGCATCCTTATCTTTTGGAGCTCTTCAGTCCTCATACTTGGGGAGTAAGACTAAATAAGTCAGCCAGTGTGAGATGGAGGTAAATGAACCACCACAGTGACAGTTTCAGTTAAATTTTACTTTACTTGGTACCTGCTCTCCAAATCCTTTGTAATAAAGAAACCAGACTTAAAGTTACAATGCAGTAATGTCAGCTGAGTTGATAAAATATAAAACATAAAAACAAATATTTGTGTAGTTATTTCAAGGGCCACTTTTTATTGTTGAATAAGTCCAGCAGCTACTAGACTTCCTGATACAAAGTAAGTACTCAGGAAGGGAGAAAGGTCTGGAAGGTTAGAGAAAACTCAACTCAGAATTCTTTATGTGTGACTGTTAAAGCAAGAGCACTTGCATTAAGTGCTGTTCAGATAGGACCTCTGAGGGTCTGAGTAGGTCAGAGGTAGATTTGGGGACAGAGCAACCAGGCCACCCATGCTGCCAGTCTACAAGTGGCACTAAAATACCACCGTGCGTGGGGCACCGGGAAAGCCATGTGCAAAGAAAAATCAATCTTGATGCTGATATCCCACCGCATAAAAATTGACTGGAAATGGATCATAGACATACATTTAAGAGCTGAAACTGTAAAACTTCTAAAAGAAAACATAGGTTTGGAGAATATTTCTTAAATATTAGCACACAAAAAGCATGAACCATAAAAAGAAAAAAAAGCAACAAATTGGACTTCATCAAAATGGAAAAGTTTTGTTCCCTGAAAGACACTATCGTGTTCACTTAGGGAGGGGAGTGGGTGGGGCTGCATGGAGCTCCAGAAAGGGCGAAAAATGGAATAACAGTAATCACATACCTAATAAAAATAAATAAATATTAAAAAATAGTCATGGGGATACAAAATGTAGCATAAGGAATATAGTCATAATATTGTAATATCTAATTATGGTATCAGATAGTTAATAGATTTATCAGGTTGATCACTTTTTAAGTTATATAAATGTCTAATAACTATCTGATATACTTGAAATTAATACACTATTGTATGTCAACTGTAATTAAAACATAAAAATTATTTTTAAAAAGACAGTATG
>PVKM010042102.1:0-12919 GCA_004027735.1 Carollia perspicillata | reverse complement strand
GAAATTGGACAACTGTAATGGCATAATCAATAAAATATAAAAAAGAAAAAGAAAAATATACAAGGAACCAACAATGAAGGGAAGGAAATCAGGACTCAAGTCAATGATTTCGAACAGAAGAAAGAAATAAACATTCAACTGGAATGGAATGAAGAAACAAGAATTCAAAAAAATGAGGAAAGGCTTAGAACAACTTTAAAAATTCCAACATCTGAATCATAGGAGTACTAAAAAGAGAAAAGGAAGAGCAAGAAATTGAAAACTTATTTGAACAAATAATGAAGGAAAATGTTCCTAATCTGGAGAAGGAAATAGGCTTCCAGGAAGTCCCAGAAGCTCAGAGAGTCCCAAAGAAGTTGAACCCAAGGAAGCAAACACCAAGGCACATTATAATTAAATTACCTAAGATTAAAGATAAGGAGAGAATCTTCACTTGATCTTAGCTAAAAGGCCGAGAAGTGATAATAAGGAGAGAAAATTAAAGGCAGAAAGAGAAAAGGAGACAATTTCCTTCAAAAAAGTTCCCATAAAACTATCAGCTGTTTTCTTAAAAGAAACCTCACAAGCAAGAAGGGGTTGGAAAGAAATATTCAAAGTCATAAAAGGCAAGGACCTACATGCAAGATTACTCTATCCTGCAAAGTTATCATTTAGAATGGAAGGGCAGATAAAGTGCTTCCCAAATAAGGTCAAGTTAAAGTAGTTCATCATCACCAAGCCCTTATTATATAAAATTATTAAAGGGACTTATTTAAGAAAAAGAAGAAAACCCAAACTATGAACAGTAAAATGATAATAAACTCACAACTATGATCACCTGAACCTAAAAATCAAAAACAAAAATGAACTAAGCAAACAACTGCAACAGGAACAGAATCACAGAAATGGAGATCACATGAGGGTTATCAGCAAGGAGAGGGAGGGCTGATAATAGAGGAAAAGGCACTGGGAATAAGAAACATAATTGGTAGGTACAAAATAGACAGGGGGAGGTTAGGAATAGTGTAGGAAATAGAAAAGCCAAAGAAGTTATATGTATTGCCAATGGACATGAACTAAAGGATGCTGGTGGGTGGGGGGTGCAGGGCAGAGGAGGATAAAGAGGAGCAAAAAATGGAGCAAGTGTAGTAACATAATCAATAAAATATACTTAAAAGTAAAATGGTTCCACTTATTTTTTTAAACTTTCATAAAACTTATACTCTAAAATGCTATTATTCAAAACACATAAAAATCTGTATATGATTATAAAATGTGATCTGTGCTATGAAGGAAAACTGAGATCTTTCTTGAAAGCATAATAAGAGCTCCTGATCTAGGCTGGATAATCTAAGGAGAGGGAAATGCTGGGAGAATTTACAAAGTGGCTAATTGGGTAGAAGTTGTGAGATGCAGAAGATGTCAAAAATGACTGCCAGCTCTCAAAAGCGTGCAGTGGGTGGATAGTTTGCTCCACATGAAGATGTAATGGCCTGGCAACAGCCAGTCATGGTGTTTATAAATGAAACAAAAGCAGAGCACTGTGGCTGTTCCTTCCTTTATTCACTTGGGAAACATTTAATTCATGCTTGAAGACACTAAGCACTTTGCCAGACATGCCTCTCATGTCAAATATTTTCTTTCATATTTTAGATTTCTTTTTATGCAAAATCTTTAGATTCCAATAAAAATAGTAGATTTGTAAAAAGTATACCAGGAAGGCAGTTAAATTGCTTCTGTCTAATTTTTGTCATAAGCAGTCAAATCTCAGTAGAAGTACCCTAGAATGAATAAATGCACAGAACTAGTTTCTTAAGCAGTAGATCAGATTTTTGTTCTCTGCTTTCTTTTCAGCTTTATTTTGTTATAAGTATTTTTTGCTTTGTTTGTGTTTTAACATCAAAAGAAGCAATTCAGCAAATGTGTTTGGGTGTATTTGTTGAGTGATAGATAAGCTCTGTGTTTTTTATCCTATGAGATAATGTGAAATTCCAGATCTTTGAAAATCACTATTAAGTGGAATGTTTTTCTTTCTGCAAATATACCTTAAATGTTTATTCTAGTATAAAAGCTTTCTTATGTTATCAAATAAACACCATAAAATAATTTCAATTGAGAACAGAAATGCTTATACTTAGTCACATCCCCACCAGTGATTATATGTACTCATTCAATAAATACTTCTTAAGTGCTCTCTATATTGTGAATCAGATGCTCTTTGATAACTTAGCCAGGTAACTTTCTTCTACTGTCTTCAATTTAAAAATGTTATTAAAAAGTATTTTTTATTTGAAACTACACATATGTATATGTCAACTGTATATGCACATACACATATATAAAACTATATAGTTATAGATACTTACAAAGTCTTAAAATAATTATTATACTGCATAGAATTTTCAGCAGAAGTCTAAATGAAATATGCAAGCACCTTAACCAAAAAAAGAATATACACAAAGTCTGGCAGAAGTAAGGCCTGCTTGAGTGTGGTTGGTAAGATAATAATATAGGTGTAATAATTTATAGTTTTAATTTGAACATTTCACCTAAAATAGCACACGGTGTGCATGAACTTGATATCATTATGTTACAGAATTACATGCTTATGATTTTGTAATAAAAGATTTTGCAATAAACAAAGGGCATTATTTGTGCCAGAACTAGTATATAATATAATGTAAGAAATTACCTCATAAAAATTTCACATATATTTTCCTTGAATTAAATACACAGTACTATAAAAGAAGTAAACCATAGGGGGAAAAAATAAATGTTGATCACATTTTTGCTTCAGCCTGTGTTCAATGATCGTGTGAATAGGAAACAGTGGCAAGCCTAAAACTCAACTCAGAATTCTGTTTCTGTTGTGGATGCTGACAGATGCTGGGGGTGGGTCTCAGTTTCCAGTCATCATCACTGGCTTCATTAAGTTTCTGTCCTGATTGCGACTTTGGCCAGAAGTCCAGTCCTACAAGGACTGAGAAATGATATTCAATGTAACTCCATGTGGAATAACGAAAAAAGAATATTATTAAACAAAATAGTGTAAATACCTAGGTGGATGAAAGTTGTATCGACAAAGTGGGCATAGGGGATAAACCAGGATCCCCTGTGGGATTCCACCAAATAACCAGAGCCAAGTTTATCCTTTACAGATTTCCTTCAAATCAGAGTCCTTTGTGTGAGTTTCCCTCCATAATCATTAGAGTTTCCAGTCTAGAAAAGTTGAGGAGCTTTGAACACACTTTACCTTAGTTATCAAAGAAGTGATTCTCACAATAAGTTGTAAAGAGCTCTGAGAGATTCTTCTTTGAAGTATTTTTACTGAAGACTCATACTTAAAGGTTTAGCCCTAGATTTCCTAACCTATCTTTTTGCAAACTTATAAATTTTCATGTTTTCTCTTCAGAAGAGAAAGATGTTCATATGGATAAGAGCGCCATTTAGAGTAGAAACACAACACTGTGATATTAAATGAGGTAAGTGTTCATGTATGATTTTTCCTGAGTATTCATTTGAGAAATACTAGAAATATTAAATACACAACAGAGTAAGAATACAAAAAGTTCTTAAATTTTTAATTAAGGTAAAAGTTATAATGTACTGCATTTGAAAGTGATTTTGCTCCAGAAGTTTCCAGAGCTGAAGGGGAGACTTCATCATATGTATAGGAAAGTGCAAACATCTTTGTATGGATCACTCAGAAGCCACCTTTGAAAGGATTAAAAAAGGGCCACTGAGGAAGGAATATGATGCATTTATTTTCTAACCACACCATAAATCCTGTAACTTGCTGACCTTTTGTGAAGTTAGGGATTATTGATAATAATTAGAAAAAATTTTGTTTAATTGCTCAGGTGGTATAAAGTCCAGAATATCTTTCACTTCCATTCATTTTAGTTCTGTTAATTGTACCGAACCTAGTTCCAAACATCACACATTGGCAATGCTTGTCTGTGACAAGGACAGAAACTTTGAATTTTTTATTTGTAAATCTCCTTCAAAAGAAAACTCATTTTGTAGTTTCCACAAATGAAAAGAATGCATGCACACCTGTCTCTGGAAAAACAGGGTAATTTATTGGCAATAGTAAACTTAGACATGGAGTGATTGGCGCATTAGTCAAGAGTTTAAATTCAGGTTGAATTTTAGCTATTAGACAAAAATATGCAGTTTATACTTTAAATCCAGGGCTCACCGTCTTTGTCTATGTCCTGATTAAACACTGGAGACATACTCTCATCAACAGAGTATGCTGTTTTACTTGGGACAGTCCAAATCAGCTGCTTTCTCCTTTGCACATTTCATTTGAGCTTTAATTTTTCAAGTGCATTATTTCCAAAGTGAATGTTGCTTTAAAATTAACAGCATAAATATGAAGCAGGCTGGAGGTCAGAACCAACACTGACTTGGAAAAGAGCCGTGGCATAGAAAGCAATGAAGGGTTTATACAGGCTTAAGACACAAACATAACTGCCAAGACATTAAACTATTGACCACTGCTAAACCCTAAATATGTTGTCTATACTGGTAAATAGGACTTTATTAACATCTCTTGAATCTTTCTAAAGACCAATTGCCTCTCACTAAGGCAGAAAACACAGTATTTCAAAAATTATCTGGCCCTTTTGGCAAAAGGATAATTTTTCTTATAAGTGGAAATTTGTCAAGTGAAAACTCTGGAGTTCAGTGAATAAGTACCTATGTAATACTATGTGCAATTTCACTCCAGGCACCAATATGCTACAAAAACATTGCTATGACTACATCATATCACCATGGGGCACCAGTGGTGGTGCAGGGGAACTGGGACAGAAAAGTGAGAAATCGCAAACATGAAGTAAATTTGCTTCCCCCATGTAACAAAGCTCAATAGGCAAATCCTCAATTGTACATTTCCCATTTAGCTGAAATATTTCCCCCCTCATCTTGGCAAATCCTTTAGATTCCACAGTCTCTGTGAAGCAGTGCTACATTCTATTCATGCCACAGGTTCTCTTTGCTGTTTCACCTTTGAAGGACAAACACCATGGCTTAAGAAAGGCTTAAGTTCAATTCAGTCCACAAATGCAAACATTTATTGCGTTCTTACTATATAGCTCATGAATTTTACCTGCCAGCTGAGTGGGGCTGTGGGGAGGTGGATCAACTTGAAAATAAAGCACAAGAACCAGAGAACTGTTGCCAGGAGACCTAGAGAAACACCATAAAATCATCCCATTTATGTTCAGAGCCCTCTCCCTGGGTTGACGCCCTCTTTTCCCATGCCTCAGGGAAGAAGCATTTTCCTTCCATGCTCAGGCAGTTAGAGCACAGCCCTTAGGGCTGCCAGCTGGGTCTGTCCTTCCCCAACCTGCCTAGACCATGCAGCTCCTCTCTCTCTTCATTAACCCACCCTTGAAAAGTCAAAGCTCTACACTGAGAGCTTCTATCACCTTACAATATCTAATTCCAGCAAGAAAGCATGCTATCTAAATATTCCAAATGGGTCTTTTCATTTAAAAAAGGGATGGCTAGACAAATGTCCAGTGACTCTGCCTGCTCAGATGGCTAGGGTGATGCTCCTGCATCTGTCAGGCAAGGAGCTTTATGTGGGAGACCACACTCTATACTGACGTCTGGCTTTAGGTGAACTCACCAAGCAGGCAGCCAGGGAAAGTGTGTCCAGGCGAGGCAACCCAGCTCACGGTTTTAGCACCAGGCTCTGCAGAAGAGCTTGAGGCTGGGCAAAGCCCAAGAGTTTCCAAAGGAGAACACAGAGGTAGCAGCACCATATTTAGGGTGTGGAGAGCCTTTCTCTTTTGGAGAATAAGGAACTGTGACAACAGCATGTTCACAAAGCTCCCTGGATTCATCACAGGAGAGGGGAAATGCTAAGAAAACTTTCCTGGTGCAGGAGAAACTGTTCTGGAGTGGTGGTGGAGATTGCCTTCTGGCCACTAATTAGGTGCACAAAGTGTACACTAACAAGAGCAAATCAGTAAAAGTGGGAGTGACTTAGGAGACATTCCATAGAGTATGTGACCACTCACCAGAAGTCTTTCAGTGTGTAAAACTACCAGTTGAATAAGAAGCACAGCCTCTAAAGTTAAGACTTGGAGAAGTAATAACGGCCACATTTTATGAAATGGTTCAAAATTATTGTTGACCTGATTGTATGACACAAAAATAAACACACCAACTCTATGATTATGCATGATGGTTTTTATTTTATGTTTCCCTTACCGGAGACTGGATTCTGGACCCAACAAATAGACCGTTATGAAATAGTGATCCACACCCTTTGTGGTTGAATAAGGGCAACAGTTATACATAATTTCCATTTTGTAGTTCCCCCCAAAAAAACTAAATGTGAATTTTCCAGGATTTCTTCTGCTGCAGAGTAGAAAATGTATGTCTGAGTGCACAGGCATTTAAGCACCACCAAAGGATTCCATGCCTGGTGGCAATTACTTAACTGTTACCAAAAGAACATTATATAGTATTTTAAGGATAAACTATGACTATTTTCTTGACCAATCTCCCATGATCACATATGCCATCAAGAGAAACTAAGTTTTGAAAAAATAATCTATTAATTAATTAAAGTATAAATTAAATTATACTAGCCTACTGCATCATAAACAGAGTTTTCATCCTCACTCTGACTAGTGATGGGACCCACAACCTTTTGGTGTACAGGACAATGCTCCAACCAATTGAGCCACCCAACCAGGGCCATAAGCAAACTTTTAAAGTATCAACAGAGTAGATTATGTTTTGAGGGTTTGTTTTTAAAACAAATAATGGCAAAATGATTTATCTGTGCTCATGCTATTTTATGTATTCTTATTACTGAGTCCAGGAGACAAAGGTCGATAGAGAGAGAAGTTCAGAAAGTAACAAATAGTGAAAACTTCTTGAAGAAGAAAGAACATAGGATTAAAAGTATTTAACACAGAGTATGAAAACAGAGAGAGTGAAAGAAGAAGCAAAGAAACAGTAGTTTTCTGTCAGTGTTCAGACTGAGTGATGGTCTAAGAAAGGCCTTCTCTGGCCAGGATTCCCAGTGCTCGTCTGTTCTCTGGGGCTTGTTACTTTCGCTTGATGCACGAAAGCAAAACTTGAAAAGAAAGAGAAAATATAACAAGAAAGGCAATTTTTAGAATAATTAAGAGATGCCTCATATTTTGGCTGAAGTTTACAAACTATTTGTGTAAATTGCTGATTTCATCTAGTACATAGATTCTTTGATAAATTTCAATATTGTTCATCTCTCTTTTCATGTTTAACATTGAGTCGTTTTTAGATTTCACCTTTATTGAGACATAATTGACAAATAAAATACTAAGACATTGGAAGTGCACATCATGGTAATTTGATGTGTGTACATTGTGAGAGGATTCTCCTATTTGAACACATCTATCACCTCACATTTTGTCATATTTTTAATGAAAGCATTATTCTACTCTCTTAGCAAATTTCAATTATACAATACAGTGTTAACAAACATATTCACCATGTTACACATTAAGTCCTCAGACCCTCTTTATTTTATAACTGAAAATGTATACCCTTTAGCAACCTCTCCCTATTTCCTCTACTTTCCCACTTCCTGCCACCACATTTTTACTCTGTTTCTATGATAAACTCAAATCTTAAAATGGAAGAGGAATAATCCATGAGATGCAAACAAATTAAATTGTTGTTTTAAGACAAAGTATCTACAAGAAGCAGTTATGTTTAGAGACTTTATATTGTTAATAAAATGGAAAGTTCTGTTTACTAATAATAAACCACTACAATTTTATGTATTTTAATAGCTTTTATTTGATATTTTAAACCCTGGGATGGGCTGGTAAATGTAATCCACCAACTAAATTGCATTATAATAATATAAGCATTGCATTGTATGTAGAAGTGGTAGAGCCAGGATTTGAACCTAGGTCTTATTCTCTTGTTTATTCCAATACATCCAGCTGCCTTTCTCAGTTGATATGTTCTAATAAATTGATCTACTCAACATCAAGTTGCCATTTTCAAACTGTGAATGTTTGTTTTCTCTAATGGATTTCCCTAGAGACCCTGGTCTACCCTCAGTATTATGTTCATCTCAGCTCTCTGACACAATCTAATCATCAGGAAGAACACCCAGGCATTAAAAGCCTGTGTCCTCACAGAGCTGGGTTTTGTTGTCAAATCCCTTCCAGAAAATGTTCTTACTTACCATTGCTCTAGGTAATAACCAGTTGGCACACAATTCTAAGGTAAATTAAAATCGAATTAGAGGCACTTTTAATGTTCAATGTAAGCTTTACATTCGGCTATATTATATTTATAGAATTTATTGTAAATTTGGGATTCTTAATAATTCCCTTTAAAACTAGTAAAAAGATGCTAGTTAGCAAAAAGATAGTTAATAGAAATTGTAAAAATAGACCTGAATCTATTGGCTGGCTTACAATGAAGTTAACTGTATTGCATGAACTGATTCATTAAGTGCCATGGACCACAGTGACAGTCTGTGAAATCGCACAGTGGATGGTGACCTTGCAGCCAAGTTAGTGTTAGTGACAAGAAAGAATGGCAAAACATACCCAAAAATGAGAGAAAAAATATCAAATTTCTCAGAGCGATTTGTACATTGAAATTTTGTGAAATAATTCTAGGTCCTTGCCTCAGATATTTTGAAGTTAAACAGTTGGAATTTTGTTTTACCTTTTAAATGCTTTTTGATGCAAAGTATTCATGGCTTAAAATTATTGAAAGTTTTCAAACCAAGTTAAAATGAGTTTGTAAAATTGTTCAAAGTAGCTTGCTGCATAGTCCTTAGGAAAAAATGTCAGTTCACAAAGAGCTTATTAAAGCTTCTACTGTGGATATTGTAATGAGTATGGTAATAGATCACACTGTTATGTAAATAGAGTATCGAATAACTCAAAAGAATATAATACCTGTTGAGTTGTTTGAGTTTAAGCTTATATGACATCTTTACAGTTCAAAAGATACAAACACACAGATGTCTCCTTTTAGGCATTTTTGTACAAATTCAAACGGAGACAAATTATTTTGCTAAACTTTGTACATGTGTACAACAGAAGAAAGAATTTTAAGAATTTATGATAATTTAAAAAACATCATCAATCAGCCTTGGCTGCCTGACTCAGCTGATTGGAGTGTCATCCTGTACACCAAAAAGTTGTGAGTTCAATCCCCAGTCTGGGTGCATACAGAGGGCAACTTATGTTTCTCTCTCACACTGTTTTTTTCTTCCCCTCTCTTTCTCTCTTTCTTTTTGGCTCTCTCTCACTCTCTCTCTCTGTCTTGCCCTCTTTCTCCTCTGCTTTCCTATCTTTCCAAAATCAAAAAACATATCTTCAGGTGAGGATTAAAACAATCATCAATAAGTTGACAAAAATGCTATATACTGATGGTATTGAAAACTATAGCATGAATAAACACAGTAGTTATGAGTCCTATAAAAAGCTCTAGAAAAAACTGACTCCTCTATATGCAGCAAAATATTTAAAAACATTGACTGTGAAAATGATAGCATCTTTCAAAACACCATTGAATAATGACATACTTTGTTGTTTGTATTAGCAATGTTCTTTAAATTTTATACTTTTCATTTCTAACAAATTTGTTTGGCATTAAAGAAGTTTTGTTTACTGCTAAGAAAATTGAAAGAAAAAGAAAATTAGAACTTGAAGTTGTATAATCTCTCTGAGCAAGCAGCATAGTTTCCTCTAGGACTCCCCTCTGCCACACATATGGTGCCACAAGGCAGTGATGTGGGTTGCCCTGCCCTGGAGAATACCAAAGGCTCTGCCCCTGACTGTGTAACAAGCACTCCAAGACAAAACAATATGGCCCAAATAAAAGAACAGATCAAAGCTAAAGAAAAAATACAACTAAGCAATGAAGAGATAGCCAACCTATCACATGTAGAGTTCAAAACACTGGTAATCAATATGCTCATAGAAATGGTTGAGCATGGTCACAAAATAGAGGAAAAAGTGAAGGCTATGCACAGTGAAATAAAGGAAAATATACAGGGAACCAACAGTGATGGAAAGGAAACCAGGACTCAAATCAATGTTTTGCAGCAGAAGGAATAAATAAACATTCAGCTGGAACAGAATGAAGAAATTAGAATTAAAAAAAACAAAAAACAAAAAACAAGGAAAGGCTTAGGAACCTCTAGGACAACTTTAAACATTCCAACATCTGAATCGTAGGGGTACCAGAAGGAGAGTAGGAAAAGCAAGAAATTGAAAACTTAATTGAAAACATACTGAAGGAAAACTTCCCCAATCTGGCAAAGGAAATAAACTTCCAGGAAGTCCAGGAAGCTCAGAGACTCCCAAAGAAGTTGGACTCAAGAAAGCACACACCAAGGCACATCATCATTACATTACCTAAGATGAAAGATAAGGAGAGAATCTTAAAAGCAGCAAGAGAAAAGGAGGCAGTTACCTACAAAGGAGTTCCCATGAGACTGTCAGCTGATTTCTCCAAAGAAATCTTGCAGGCAAGAAGGGGCTGGAAAGAAGTGTTCAAAGTCATAAAAGGCAAGGACCTTCATACAAGATTACTCTACCCAGCAAAGCTATCGTTTAGAATGGAAGGGCAGATAAAGTGCTTCCCTGATAAAGTCAAGTTAAAGGAGTTCATCATCACCAAGCCCTTATTATATGAAATCGTTAAAGGGCCTTATTTAAGAAAAAGAAGATCAAAACTATGAATAGTAAAATGACAACAAACTCACAGCTATCAACATCCAAATCTAAAAATACAACAACAAAAAAAACCCAAAACAAAAATAAACTAAACGAACAACTAGAACAGAACCGATTCACAGAAATAGAGATCACATGGAGGGTTATAATGGGGGAAAGGTACAAAGAATAAGAAGTATAAATGGTAGGGACCAAATAGACAGGGAGAAGTTAAGAAAATTATAGGAAATAAGAACCCAAAAAACTTATATGTATGACCCATGGCGATGAACTAAGGTGGGGGAATGATGGTGACATGGGGGTACAGGGCATAAAGAATAGAAAAATAGGACAACTGTAATAGCATAATTGATAAAAATACATTAAAAAATAAAATACTACTTTCAGAAGGCGTGTTTTTGGGAAGGTATGGAAATGACATCTGGAGACTAATGGAGCTAATGTGTGTCAATTATTTGTTCTGTGCCAGGCATTGTGTTCAATGCCATGTGCTGGTTGTTTCACTGAATAATCACAAAGGTCTGACGAGGTGGGGATGATTAACTTACCAACTTTACAGATGAATAAACTGAGGCTTGAAAGCCTTCAGCAACCTTCCCTGAGTGGCTCATCCAGGAGTGAGTATGGAGGACTTGCAGAGGCCTCTGTGCCTTGAGCATCTCTATCTGTCTATGACCCCATGAACTACACCTTCCTTCAGGCCCTGACTCTGTATGCCACAGTCAGAGTAGTGGCTGTCACATCGTCTGTGAGGGGTGGCTGGCACTATTTGTTAACTCATGGTAAGTTACCAAGATTTGTAAATCAGAAAGTACCCAAGCCCCCATAGGACAATCACCCTTGTGTGTGAGTTTCCTTAACAATCACTCTTGTGTGTGAGTTTCCTTGAGGGGAGAGAAAGGCAGACAGACTTAGAGCAGAGTGGATATCACAGGTTAGTCTTCACAATGATCCAGACATAAGTCACACATCCATTGGTGTCACAACAGAAAAACAAGTAAAACAGAGAGAAAGGTGAAAGCCACCAACTGGGCTGGGTCAAAGGACAGATACTGGTGCCGCAGAAAATGAGTGGGTCATCACTCCAGGGTGCCTGTGTCAGAGGCCTGCCACTTGGGTTTGACGAGATCTGCAGCACAGGTTGTCCAGACATTTAAGTCTGCATTGTGGGTTTAATATGAATGCTTTCAATAAAGACACCTGTAGTAAAAATGGCAATTCTTACTAGAAAGAAATTACTATTTTACACAGCTGATAGCAAACACAAGGGAGTCATGATCCCAAGAGATGGAACCTATAAAGAAGGTCAACAAGGATACGTACACTTATAGATGGTAGCCCTTTATAGGCTAAAACATCAGTTTCTTGTTTGACCTTATACAGGCTATACAGTATTACACTGATCACATTCTTTATGTGTAAAATGGAACTACTATCATGTTTTATTTTACTTAAAATTATTTTTCAAATAAAAACATTAATTGTCTGAAAAAATTACATGTGTATATGTTTTTCTGCTATTTGAATAGTTTTTTTGCATAAAATAGATTTAGGCCACCATTCTAAAGTGTTTAGTTTGTCTTTTCTTTGGTATGCTTTAAAAAGTATCCTCTAACAAGTCCCTTGTTGATAACACTGCTAATTCTCAATTAAATAATTAGGATGTTGATAAGAACTGATAGAGCAAAATATAAAGGCTACCATTTGTTACTTAAGGATAAAGAGAAGAAAAAATATGATAGTGTTATTAATCGGGCCTAATCTGTAGTTTTGAAATGAGAAACACATTTTGATCTGAGAATCATCCATGAATAATGAAAATACTATTCAATGTCCATAAATAACATATACATTTCACAAGGGACATAATTTATTGAAAATATTCTCTCACTGCAAAATAAACTTCAGAGAAACACAGTGGGCCTTTTTATAAATTAGTTCTAATGCTTAAGGTCTCAGGAGCTACTGAGTAAACAATAAATAAATAAAATTAAGTAAATACATAACATTGCTGAGCAAGCTGGCTCAATCTTTAAAAACTGTTCCTCACATAAAACCTTTCAGAAGGAACTACTGTGAGATTTATGTAAGTGTTCACCCTATGGGTAGTGCTATAACATTGGAACAGTGAAAACAGACAGACGGAATGATGACTGAATCCAACTGTTGAGAGTCCCCAGGCCTCCCCCCTTCCACCATTTCCTCACATGCAGGCA
>PVKM010042101.1:0-12919 GCA_004027735.1 Carollia perspicillata | reverse complement strand
AAATATAGTAAGCTCCTGACATTTTGAGGGGACAAGTCCAGAGACCTTCCCCAACCCCAAAATCTCAGACACAGGAATGTTTATTCAGGCCTCTGGCTCTGTGTCAAGAGCCCTGAATTTCCTTTGTATGTCATCACTCTAACCACATTTTGACCCGGATAAATGCATATAAATGGAGAAAACATAACCAACTACAGACCGATACTCAGAAAAAGATTACATTCTTAACGATAAGTATGAAGGGAGACCTGAAAGGATTCCAAGCTTTCTGCTCTTAATAAGAATTAAACTCATGGATGTTAAAGATTAGTTGAAAGCACGAGACTGACTACAGAATAATTATTAAGACTCTTTTATCATTACGAACTGCATATTCTGTTGTTGCGCAGTATATTCATTGGATGAATTCTAGCCTTGCTATCGATCTTAAAGCCTTTGCATGTGCCTGTCATTACAACATAAACGTCAAAACACTGTACATGTCACCCAGCAGATACACTTGCAAACACTTAAAGAAACCAAAATAAGTAAGTCTTCAGGAAAGTACTCAAAAGACCCCAATGGCGACATGGAAAACCTTTACTCAACCAAAATGCCCAACAAAGGCAAAACAATTAAGGAAATATTTGTCCATTCATTCAACAAACTATAAAGCAAACGTTGACATTATTAGTGAGTACTCATTGCATTGTAGATGCCATGGTCCCAGAGAGCCCCGGGTACATTAGGAAACATTACTCCATGTACCCATTTTACACCCCTATTTTGGGAAATAATCCTCTGGGACAGCTGAGCACTTGCTAGTTGCAAGCGCTGATTCTATTTGTTCAGCAAGTTCCAACCTATTGGTACTGAATGCTAACCTCATGATTGAGTTTTGTTAAGAAATAATATTATCTATTAATTCTGAATTATCGGTATAACAGCCACCATCTTCCAAGATTTACTGACAACCCTTGGCTTGGAATCCCAACTCTGTCACTAGTTGTGTGACTTTGGGAAAGACAAATGATCTAGTCTTTTGTTTCCTTGTTTATAAATAGAATGATAACACCTCTTTTTGAGAGTGGTGAGGATAAGACAGTGCGTGGGAAGTGCTGGGCTCATAGATAAGGCTCTATTGACAGGTGTTATTGCTTTTCTTATTACATCAACATAAAGCCATTGCGGCTGCCTAGCATTTGACTATTCATGAACATATAAATCAAATGTAATTTATACATAAGAGAAACATGCTATGTGGCTTCCTTTGGTATTCATAATTCACAGTAGAAATGATGGGGTCTTTTTTCCCAAAGTAGAATCTCCACTAAGATGTTCTACATGCTCTGTGCCTCCTCACACCTGGGCCCTGAGGTTGTAGATGGATGTGTCATGGCATTCCAGAAAGAGAAAGAAATATTCATGGAAAACTTAGTATATGGTAGGCACTGTTCAAGGCATGTATATGATTTATTGTGTTGCTGTCTTCATTTTAAAGTTGAAGAGATAGAAGCTCAAATGATTGTGTAACTTGTCCTAGATCCCAACAGTATAACTGACAGGATTCACATTTGGGTCTCTTTAACTCCCAAAACCACACACTTTCTGTTATGTCCAGCTGCCCAGTTTAGTTGGTTACCACAGTGTCACAAACTATCGTTACAAGAAAATGAGACTACTGTTTTACTACCCACCGTGGTTAGGTTTTAAATCAAGCCTAAGGATGTAAAACTTATGACCTCTATGTCTTAAATAAAAATCCCTTTGAATTAAAACAAAACAATGGAAAATGCCGCAGTAGTAATATTTGAAAAATCTTCAGAATGTGAGCTATCAACTGGCTTTGTTTAGTGGAATGTCCCTGAGCAGAGATGAATGGACATCTGGGGGTGTCAGAGCGGTCAGTTTTGTCAGAGTGGAATTCAGGAGTCTAAAGCTATGTGTTCTCTTTTCCTGGTCACCAAGTCATAGCTTAAACCTGTCATACTGACCCTTTTTTGCAGTTTGTAAACCTTCATCCCAACGGGATTACAGATTCTGACGAGGCTTAATCTTAAATAGAAGAACAAATTAGTTTCATTCTTTCCATTTAGGAGTCATGTAGACAAAAGAAAAGGTGCCTGACAGGACATTTTCTTTGTTCTCCTACCCTCTGACAATGCACGCTTCTCCAAAAAGCCACGACGCACGGCGGGGGGTAGCCTACCTGAGCCACTATCACCAGCTCCTGCCACTTGCCAAGGGCTAGCTCTTAACTCAGCATCTGGTGCATAGCAAATGTTCAGTAAATATTTGTTCAATGAATAAATGAATGAACCTGTGTCTGCCCAATTCAGCAAAGGAACTTGAAATATCATTCCTTCCTGATTTCCTCCTGGCTTTTCATTCTACTTGTGACTCCTGCCTACCAGTCAAGGACTCACAACTAACAGGTCAAATGCAGTCCCCACTTTTCATCTTTAAAGTTGTGACACCTACCTACCCCACAGATCTCGAGAGAACCAAAATAGATGAGACTGTCAGGAGCTCAGGAGTCACAGTGTATGCCCCACACCCTTCAAAAAGGAGCAGAGGGACTGTGTCTGCTTTTCTTCCTTGGGCTCATGTTGAAGTCATTTGAGAAGCTTTAAAAAATAGAAAGCCTAAGTCATGCTCCAGTTAAATCAGAATCTCTGATGGGGCCGGAGCACTAATATTATAAAATGTTCCCCTGGTCATTTGAAGGTGCAGTCAGGTTTGAAGATCATGAGGCTGGAAGAGGCCAAGAAGGGGAAACATCAGCCCCACACTAGCAAGAAGCATCTTACTGTCTGGAAAGGGGATAAGAGAAAGGTGTGCATGATATGGGGCGGCAGCAAAATGCCCCTTTTCGGCCCTGTGGCCCTCACTGCTGCTCTTGGCCAACCTTCACCTCCACCTTCCCCCAAGTGGTCCTGGAGCAAGCTGCCATCTCATCTTGGACTTGGCAGTGGGAACCCACCCAGGGTTCTTTTAAAACCGAACCAGCCTCTAGGTCCTAATCTCAACCCACCATCCCAGCCCCTCCTTAAAACAGGAAGTTCCAAGTGACAGGCCCCAAATGAGTATTGATGGATTGTGCATAAACCCAGGGCACTGTGGAAAGCCAGTCCCGAAGACAAGCTGGAGGAGGGAACATAACCAGAGATTCCAAAGGTCAGAGCTCCTTCTGAGGGAGTCACTGAACCATCAAATGGGAAAAATGCCTTTGAGATCTAGCACGGTTTACAAAATACACACACACACACACACACACACACAATTTGGAAGCTGAAGCCCTAAGTTCACAGTGTTATCAGCTAAAGTTTTATGTTCCCCATAATTTATACAGTGAAGCCTTAAGCCCCCAGTGTGACTATATTTGGAGCTAGATCCTCTAAGAAAATAATGAAGATTAAATGAGGTCAGAGGGTAGTGCTCTGGTCTGATGAGACTAGTGTCCTCAGAAGAAGAGACATCAGGTTGTGGGTTCTACCGCTAGTCAGGACACATTTCTGGATCGATGTTTCTGTCACACCGATGGTCTCTCTCTCTCTCTTAAATCAATAAACATTATCCTCAGGTGAGGATTTAAAAAAAGAAGAAAAAGAAGAAGAGACACAGGAAGCTTGGTCACTTTCTTTCTCTCTGCCATGTGAGGACACAAGAGGAAGCCTGCTCTCTGCAAGCCAGGAAAAGGGTCCTCATCAGGAACTGGCCCTGCTGGACCTTCATCTGAGACTTCTAGTCTCCAGAACAGTGAGAAGATAAATGTCTGTGGTTTAAGCCACCCAGTCAATGGTATTTTGTTACTAATACACCAACCTTAGACAAGTCACAACATCTTCAAGCCTCAGTTTCCTCATCAATGAAAGAGAGATAAATCCAACCTGTTCATAAGCATCAAATGAAGTAATGCATGTTTTAAGGGCTCTGTAAGCAGTACAGTATTAAATAGGCATTATTCATTCCTTAATCTCCATCTCTGTGCTCTCATATTTTAAGCCTTGTGCTAGCTGAGCATTTACCACATTGTATGAGATTGAAATTTTTTTTCTGTCTCCCCTCTAAGACTGTAAAATCCTCATGGCGAAGAGCCAGGCCTCATTCGTTTTTGTCCCCGCAGTGCCCCAGCACACAGTCACCGCTCAAGAACTGATTATGGAATAGTCCCCAGGTGGCATTAGATACTCTTTCTTAGTGTCCCATAATACCTCTGTACATGCTTCTGTCACTTGCATCAGGTATTAAAGTTATTAATTTTTGTGTTTTTCTTACTCACTTGAGTATAAGTCCTTAGATGGTAGAAACCACATATTATCATTACTGTAACCCTAATGACCAGTACAATGTCTGCTACCTAGTAAGAACTCAGTAAAAGTTGATGGCAAGAAGCAAAATGATGCATTCTGGAAATTTGCATCCTTGAATTTCAGTGTTCACAGCTGCCTTGCATTCAATGCACTATTTCCAGTGGAACAAACTAAATGTCCTTTACCCAAATGTCTTTTTTCAAAGGGCTCCTAAAAGGCCCTAGCTCAGGCAGCTTTTTTATCCTATTATCACCAGCAGAGGATCTGAATGCACAGTTTTATCGTACAAATCAATAGCATCCCCCAGAGAACCAAGACTAGTCATTTACACCTACAGCAGTTGCTATGCAACCACCCTCCAAAGATCAGGTTGAAAGATCCAGGGTTGAGGTAGCGATTTTTCCCACCTGAAAGGGACTGTAATTTGTGCGGAAAAACACACCATTATACAGAGTCACTCAATCTTCTTACAAAAGGAAATTTAACCACATCAAAAAGTATACTTCCTAGGCCTCCTAAACTATGCATATATGGCCTTTTTATAGACAGATGTGCATATTTAGCTACTGGAACTCAAACACACACTATATACAAATTTATGTAACTTACAAACATTTGTAAATTTATAAATATGCATATATGTATATTAGAGAGTAAACAGCACTTATTTTATGTCAAAAAGTTCTAGAACAATCAAATCACCCCCTTTCTTTTTATAGAAGTGAACTCTTTAAATGAATTTCTATTTTCCCATGGCCAAAAAAATGAGGAAATACAACATATTTAAAGAAGAAAATAAAAGAAATCATATCAAACAGCCTAGATAAAACCTGTTAGTATTTGCTATGTGGTTTCCAGATGCTTATACATACACATACACATATATACAATTTTCTTAATGTCTTTGTGTATAAAAATCTGGAAAATGTACATATAACTAAATATATGTGCAGATATGTATTTAGTTCATGTATGTATATTTGCTAGAATGGAAACATATGCATAGTTTGTATGCCTCCTTTCTTTAAAACTTCACACCATATCATGGGTGTATTTACAAGCCAACATCTAATAACATTTTTAAGGCTGCACAATGTCATAGTTTAAATACATCATAATGTATGTATTTTCCTATTTGTCTATTTTTCACTATTATAAATAATGTTGTGAAAAACATCCTTATGCACACACCTTTGAAAATTCATGTGTTTGTCTCACTAAGGTTAATTCACAAACTCAATCAGAGATTATGCATTTATTTTAAGGTTTCTAAAACACTTACAAGCAAATAACTTAATAGTAGCTATTTATTCCAAAAACCAGGATTTTAAATCAATACAAATTATCAAATCTTTGCTTAATTTTAAATATTTTTAAAGTAATAATCGAAGGTTTCAAGGACATATTATGATAAAATTATTTTAAGTTTCTCCTTTCATTTTGCTGTACTGATCCACTCTGCCTTGCTGCCCTTTGCCAAACAAACCAGCCTGCCTTTCTTTGCTAAGTTGGTACTTCCTGCCTTCACTCCTGTAGCTCTCCCTGTTCATCTTTCTTACCTGTTATCAGCTGCATTTTAAAACTAGCTATTGATGGCTCCTCCAGGGCTCACAGCTGGGCTTGAGGAATAGCTCCAGAAACCCCCTGTGAGATCTAAAGTAGGTTCATGATTTATGCGCACGTAAAAGGTAGATGTCCTAAAAACATTTAATTTGGAGTGTATCGACAGTTGCCTTCCAAAGGACGTGTTGACTTCTGTTCAAACTTCTTTCTTCTTTGTTGAAAACAGTTATAAGACTAGTTTCCCCAGCTTCAAACTTGCCTTGTTTTTCAAAGTCAACACACATCCTTCTGCCAGAGTAATCTTAAGTATGCAGCCCTGATCATTTCAGATCCTGTTCAAAAACATAAAGGCTTCCCACACCAATAAAATCCAAGCTCCTTAGAATGACATTCAAAATCCCTGCCATCTTACCCCATACCAATCATTAATCAAGTGTCTGCTAAATCCAAGTGAAAGATTCCCTTACGATAACAAGGTCTGAATAAATAGCCTTTGCCTGTTCTCATTCGGGTAGCTTCCGTTTATTTCCACAAGCCCAACTCCAGCCCCAGTGCTGAGCCAGTGACTCAAAGAAGCTTTCTAATTAGCACGCTTCATGATCTTGGTTCAACATGCAGTGGGTGGACTATCGTGACCAAAGATTAGTTTTGTTTTGTTTTCATTTAAGATGTCAAAGCTCAGAGGCCAGTGTGACCACGCAGAGGGCCCTGGATCAGAAAAGCCTGGACCCCTGGCTGGGAACTCAGAGCTCCCTCCTGGCTCTGCCATTCACTTGTTTTATGATTTCTGAGGCTTATCTCTAGGCCTCAGTTATTCGTCTATGAAATGGGGATAAATCCTATGCTCATTCACAGGCTAGGTATAATAAGACAGAATATAATATATGCTGTTGTTTGAAATGGTTCTTAATTATACAATGTAAGATATTATTGTGGACACATCCAGCCCTTCTTTTAACACCCCCTGGAGTCTCAGACATGGGAGAGATCAAATAGGGATAAAGAAGGAAGAAAAAAAATTGGCTCAAGGCGCATGAGCTGGATGGAGTGAGAAAGCATGAGCTGGCCAGCGGCTGGAGCTGGTACCTGGTCATGTTATTCTATGCTTTTAAACTCCCCCACACAGCCTGTCCTCCGCCAAAATACATAAACCTCTCTGAATTACACTCCTTCTCTTACAGGAGCAATTGACTACAGTTGGATGTGATTTTCTTTTGTTTGTTTTAATTTATGGATGACTAGGAATGCTGCCCTGCCTCCTTTTTTAAACACCCACCACTCCTCCAACAGAGGTCCTCTTCTGGGGTCTTAGTTTTCTGGTAATTTTTTTTTATAAGAATAGTTATGGTTGAAGACAGCTCCAAGCACAGCCCCAGGCCCTAAGGCTCATTAAGAACTTGCCCCAGCTCAGCCTGGGGCAGTAAATCACTGATTCCGGGAAGAGTGGGTTGGTCAGGAGGGCGACTGGGGAGCCCTTTCGCTGGCTCTAGGAAGGAAGGCCACACGGGTCTCATTCCAGGATGACAGCCCCCCATAAAGAAGAGATTGTGGAATAGAAACGGAAGAAACAGACCTATAAACACGCTCTTCACCTCTCAGCCAGCACCTGTTCTTTGCTAACTTCTCAAGGAAGCAAGACAGGGGAGAACCAACTTTACTCAAAGATTGCTCAGGAAAGCAACTCGGCTTAGAGTTCCTCACTTAAAATCCCCACGAACGACTTCTGTCACACCCCGCCTCCCGATGAGGAGGTAGCTCTTCATTTGCCCTCTAACACCTCAACTCTAAGTAGAACAACGGGACCACTTTTGGTTTTTTCCTGATTCAATATCAGTAGAGAACTGCACTTTTAAGACTAGCGTTTTCCAAAGTTGTAACATGTGTACACGCAACTTCCAAAGACCAAGAGAGTGTGTGAGTTTAAGAAAAGTTGACCGCTTCCCTCCCATGGAGAGTCACACTGCATAATGCTAAATGTTCTGAAAGGTCCCATATTAAAGAACTGTGTTTATCTAAAATGCAGCAATTCCCAGGTTTGCTTGCTTGCAGAACCCTTTTTTGTTATGTATGTAGAACCACCTATTAGTATTCTGCAAAAAGCATTGCCCTCCAAAAAAAAAAAAGCCTACATTTGGCTATTTAGATTGAAGAGAAAGGTCGATTTGCCTCCACAGCCAATCTTCTCAATGTATGATTCGTCAGAATAATGCTGACATTCATTCACTTGACCCCAGCCCGTGGATGAGGAACCAGTGTGGTGACTCTCGACTCTTCCCCTGGCCCCCAACTCCCACCTTCCACCACCTCTCATCTCTCTTCTACCGCATCTCCCCAGTGAAGGCGAGCGGAGGGTTTCATCGAGTTCATGTGGCCCAGAGCAAAACAATTAAATGGATACCAGCCAAAGAAATCTGGGAAGCAGATGATAATGTCCAATATACATTCAGAGCATTTTTATGTGGTTCTTAAATGGAAAGAAAGATCTCTCTTCTTTCGATCCTTCTGTTCATAATTTTTAACAAATGGGCTTCCTGGAATAAGCAAATTTAGAGATGGAAAACAAAGATCTGTCTATGGAACGTAAGTTTTCGTGAAGGAACTCATCCCTGAGAAAAAGTGCCAGGCCATTTGCAGGACCCAAAGGGAGAACCTGCCTTTTAACTTTCTCTGTGGAAAATTGTTCGCAACGTATGGTTAAGTGAAAAAACAAATTACAAAACTGCGTTTACAGAGTGATTCATTTTTGTAAATGCAGTGGACTCAGTGTTTATTGTAAGAATAAATACACATAAAAAGGAGACTGTAAGAGTTGATGCTGAATTGATGGTAGTTAACTCTAAGTGGAGGAATTTTCTTATTTCCTTCCCTTTTTTGCATACTTACTTGTTTGAAGTTTTATCAAATAAAAAATGGTATTTTAACAATAAAATAATATTTTAGAAATGTTCTAATCTACACGCATGCTCTCTGTGGAGAAATGTATAATAATGAAGCCAGTAGTTTTCCTTGTGAGGAGGAAGGACCGTGAGACTAGGCAATAAGCATTTGCCATAGACGAGATGAACTATGTGTACAGGGTGAGGCCAAAGCAGGTTTACAATTGCGAGTATGTAAAACACAGAGTTTGTCCTTGTCTTAATACTTACTAATTATTGTGTTATTTTCCATACAAACAACTGTAGACACATTTTTGCTCCACCCTGTATAAAGTAATGGCAGGAAGACAACTCTAAATACTGGGGACAAGTACTTCCCAAATCAGACCAACCAATGAGTACAGAGAGGTTCCAAATAAGATCCAAATCTCAATACTCAATACCAAAGCACAACATACATACCTCTGTCCCAGAAACCTCTGTCCCAGAAACAGAGGTATGTATGGGATGGAGGACTGAGAAGATGGATTCTGAGCAGAAATTAGAGTTTATTACAAAAAACAAAGGGGGGAAATAAGCTAAAATAGCACACGCCCACCACAGTCCATGGCCACATTCGATTTATGAAATAACATTAAATCAACCCCCGCCCAAAAGCCATCCGGGAGGAAGCAGCTGCACATTTGTGTTACAGAGCTGAGACTCTGCTCTCCCCTGTGCAGTGCTCACACTAAGCTCAGGTGGGCTTACCTGGTTGGCAATGTCCTTGGAATATTGTCACTCTTCAGTGCCAGTATTATAACACCTCCCTGGGGATGACAAAAGCACCACTTTGGAACCCTCCCAGACTTACCCCTTTGCATCAATTTCCGTGGCTGGTTCTGATTTCTATCCTTTTGTTGCAAAAACACTATAAATGCTTTTCTGAGTTTTATGAGTCATTCTAGGAGATTATCAAACCCAAGGGAGTCTGTGGGGACCATACATTTGTAGCCGGCTGGTCTGAAACGAGAGCAGCCTTGGGAACCCTCGAACTTATGGCTCATGTCTGAATGGAGCGCAATCCTCCGGAGAACGGTCTTCTCAGATTTTATGGTTTAGAAAATTGATTGTGAATATTTTCACTTTAAATCTTTTATATAAAATACAAATATCACATAATAATTTTTAAAAATTCCTGAGTGGGCCCTCTAAGATAACATATCCATTATGACATGAAAAGGATGAAAAGGGTTTGAAAGTGAAAATTTTTGCAAATAATTCATTACAGGGAATTTAACCTTTATTTTCATTACATAAAAAGTCCATTGGTTTTAATTACCAATATATTTTCTGTTTTTTCGCTCTGGAGTTTTCAAATTAACACTGGGGTTTCGGTTATAATGTTGACAGAGATGGTGATTCATTAGTTTAACCATCCTTACATGAAACTCCGTAGTATCAGTGGTAGAAAATGAAAATGAATTATTATTTAAAGGACTAAAAAGGATAAAGACTTATTCATTTCCTCTTTTATAAATTAATTGCACTACTAATTGCACTCCTTGTCAACCCCTTCTTCTTCTCACTTTAAAGGATTTCTTTGTTTTAAATCGACCTATTGAAGCATAATTAAAATACTACAAACTGCATCTATTTAAAGTATAGAAATGATAACTTTTACAAGTGTATACACACATGAAAACACCACTACAACCAAACTGCAAAACACTTTCATCATCCTCAAAAGAGTCTTCCTTTTTTCCACCCCAGACTCCACTGATTTACTTTTGTCACTACAGATTTCTTTGCATTTTCTAGAATTTTATATATACGGAATCATACGGTATACAGTATACACTCTTGTGTCTGGCTTCTTTCACTCAGCATGACTTAAAATTCATTCATATTACTGCATTTACCAGTAGTTCATTCTATTCAATTGCTAAGTACTTTTTCATCACATTGATATATCGCTTTTTTTGTCTAATCAGCAAATATTGATGGGCAGTTGGGTTGTTTTCAACTTTGAACTCTCATGAATAATGATGCCATGAATATCTGTGTACAAATCTTTTTGTGCACACAAGTTTCTATTTCTCTTGGGTAAATTCCTAAGGGAGGTATTCTGGTTTGTAAAGTAAGTATATGTTTAACTTTTTAAAAAACTGCCATACTCTTCCAAAATAGTTGAATCATTTTATATTTATATGTGCAAATGTTTTGCTCATTTTAAAGCTGAGCTGTGTGTCTTATTTAGTTGAAGAAAAATTATGTATATATTCTGAAATTGAGTTCTTTGTTATACGTATGCAAATATTTTCTCCCTTTCCACTGCTTGCATGTTTATGCTCTTAATGGTGTCTGTGGGTGAACAGAAGTTTTTTTTTTATTTTAATGAAATACAATTTATCATATTTTTTTCTTTTGTGGTTTGCACTTCATATGTTGTATATAAGGAATTCTTGCCCACCCAAAGTCACAAAATTTTCTCCCATTTTTTCTTTTACATTTTTAAATGTAGTATTGGCTTGTACAATTAGGTCTGTGACTGATTTTATGTTAATTTGTATATGTGGTAAAATAAAAAATGATGTTGTCTCTTTTCACATGGAGACCAGTTACTCAAGCACCGTTTGTTGAAAATCAATTGAACACTCATATATGGGCTTGTTTCTGGACTCCAGTCTCTTCTCTTGATCTATTTTACTTTTGTTGATCTATATGGCTATCTTTTTTCAAAACCCATAATTTTATGGTAAGTCTTAAAATTAGGCAGCATAAGACCTTGAACTTTATTTTGTTTTTGTTTTTGTTTTCTTATTTGCTGGGGCTGTTTTAGGTTATTTGCATTTCTAAGCTTTAGAATCAACAATTCAATTTCTACAAAAAATTTTTTTGTATTATCCTTCTTATACACAAGGGTGGGCAAAAGTAGGTTTATGATTGCATTGTGACAGTATTCTGAGTTAATAAACTATTGCAACAATCATAAGCTTTATGTCTCTTGCCATATTTGCCCACCCCTGTAGTGCTGAATTCAGTTTACTCAATATTTTTAAGGATTTTTTAGGCTAGATTTATGAGGGATAATGGTCTATATATTTTTTCTCTTTGTCATGCTTTGGTATTGGTGTTACACCAGCCTCAGAAACTGAGCTGGAAGGTACTCTTTTCCCCTCTATTCTCCAGAAGAGTTTGGGTTATTGTTCCTTTGAATATTCCATGGAATTTACCCATGAAATCATGAGTCTGAAGTTTTCATTGAATGAAATTTTTTGATAATGAATCGAATTCATTATTTGCTAATGAGCAAATGATGAGCATGTTTTCTGTTTTAGTCTATATCAATCTTTCAAGGACTTTGTCTACTTCACCTAAATTACCTCATTTTTGGCATACATTTTTCCGCAATTCTCTCTTATCATCCCTTTAATAGCTGTAAGAGCTATAGTGATAACTCCTCTTTTCTCCCCAGTGTTGGGGATTAATGCTCTTTTTCTTCCTCAGTCTAACCAAAGATTTGTTCTGTTGGTCTTTTCAACAAATCTGCTTTTGAATCATCTGTTTCCATTTTGTTGCTCTTACCTTCATTATTTCCTCCCTCTCTCATACTTTAGACTTACTTTGCTCTTCTCTCCCTAGTGTCTTGAGGGGAAACCCTAAGTCATTGTTCTTTTTTCTTCTCTATTTTAAGCATTTAAAGGTACACATTTCCCTGTAAACACTTCTTTTGCTGCATCTACAAATTTTGATATATTCTAGTTTCATTATTATTGAGTTTAAAATATCTTCTAATTTACTTCGTGAATTCATCTTTGACCCATTCATTAATACTTTAAAATGTGTTTTTTAATTGAAAAATATTGGGGATTCACCCAGATATCTTAATGTTATTGATTTCTAATTAATTTCATTGTAGTCAGAGAGTGTCCCTATACCATTTCAGTCCTTGTAAGCTTATTAAGGCTTTTTATATGGCCCCAATATGGTATATATTGGTGAACATTCTATTTACAATAAAACACATGTGTATTATACACTGAAATGAATGTTTATTTTGTAATTGTCCTACTAAAATTCTGGAATTATCTTCCCACTTTGTCAATTTTTGCTTTATATACTTTGAGGCTGTTTTTAGGCACATATACATTTCTGTTTGTTCTGTTTTCTTCATCATTCCTTTTTAGCTCAAGCAATACTCTTTTT
>PVKM010042100.1:0-12922 GCA_004027735.1 Carollia perspicillata | reverse complement strand
ACAGGCACAGGAGGCCCTGGGTTGGCTAATTAGGGGCGGGGGGTGGATGGGTGGGGGCTGTCATTGAGTCTGAAGGGGAGGGTCTGGGCTTCTTTGTCCCCTCTTCCTTGACACGAAGTCCACAGTGACTTAGCACAAGCAGGAGTGAAGGAGTATTTTCCAAAGTTCTTTAGTAGGAAAGATGACCTTTTTCTAAACAGTAACTATAAAGGCTGAGCACGGGAGAACAAGACCTGGTGAGAGGACCCTAAGGCAACATGCACTCACAGTTTCCTAAAGAGCCTCAACTCCTTCCTTGAGAGCAGACCGTACAATGGGTTTCTTTGTCCAGTAATTTTAACAAATATACATAACTCTGTTCACACATACCGTATCTTTTTCTAGCTTGGTTGTGAGTTCAGTCATATTACTCACATTTTTCTCTACTTTAGGCAGGGAGAAGAGTCCCTCTTTCCTGCTCTGACTCCCTGGTGTTGGCGCAGAGAGAAAGACAGCCAGCTCCCGCCTGTGGGACGGAGACTTCGCCCTCTCCTGGTGCCTGTGACCTCTGAGGCCAGAGGCCGGTGTGGATGCAAGTTTGCTGCCAACTGCCTGGAATCTGCTCACCTGATTATAAAATTCCCAGACTGTTCGTATGTATCATTTGCATGACTGTGAAGCAGCCAGGGGAGACTGAGATTGGGAGGGGGGTCTGACATATGAAACATTAACAGAGTCCAAGTCAGAAGTCGCATCCTAACTTCCTACTTTGTGGCTTAAGTCGTAAATAAAACCCAGTACCCTTCAGAGCAAAAGGAAGTTAATTTCCAAAAATCCCCAAGGAAGTCAGGTTGATTTCAAATCTCAAACTAACTTGAAATAGTTTTAAATAACTCTTTATAATCCAATAAGTGGGGAATGGACAAAATGGGTGGGAGATACATAATGAAAGAAATAAACAGGCAAAAATGTAAAAAAATAGCTTGTTTTACATGTGTCATACATAACATTTTGTCTCCCTTGATGGTTCACTTGCCACACATAAGCTTAATGATAGAAGAAACGTGGTCTGTCTTTCCCCTCAGTGTTTGTAAGCTCTGTCGGTTATAAGAGTGCCTAACGTACAGCAGGCTTCCAATAAATAATTATTGAATTGAACCAATCAATTAATTAATTATAGCCAGGTTTTACAAAGGGTAGGGGCACGTGACGCAAGTAACAGCACCAACACAGGCTTTCAAGGCAGCATTGCGACTACAGCGCAGGGTGAGGAGCGGGGCGTGGTGGCAGCTTCCACAAACCTTAGATGCTCCCCTTGGGCTCCTGGAGCAGGCTGTCCCCATCCTGCCTGCATTGGCTAATTGACAACATCGCTCTAATATTTAGTCCACAGGTTTTACTAATTAAGATGTTAGGAATCCTTTCTGCTTTTATATGAAAAAGAATTACAGGGAGATATTGTTCTTGGGGTTTTTCAGGACTTTTTGGTGGCTTTGGTTTATTATTCCATTTTTTTTAACGCAGTGGGGAAACTGGTTTCTTCCTCTGAAGTTCCAGAAATGACCACATGATGGCGCTGGCGCTGCACCATAAACAAACAGTTAAGCTGTGGATTCCTAAGGTCCCTCCAGGTGCCTCCCCCGCCTCCTTTCCCTGCCCCCACTCTGGCTGTGTTTCCCTTCAGGTCCTCCTTCACACACATAATACTCGCCAAGAAGCTGTCAGACCGGAACTGGGTACTGCCCACCTGAAGTTGGTATTTTCTTTGTTCTCCAACAGGCTAAATTCTACGTATTCCTCCTATCAGAAAAAAGTATCCAAGAACATTTTGAATGCTGTTTAAAGCTGTGCACTCCTAGTTAGAGGTATTAGTCTTTTTATTTTGCACTCAATTGGCTCTTGCAAGTGACCTACTCTTTCCTAAACAAAATAGCCAACAGAGTAAATTATATCCTGACAAGTTATTAAAATCTTCCCTACTAAGAAAATTGAGACACAAAGCTTTGATAACATATAAAAAGTGTACTCTTGCACAGTATAAGGCATGTGGTTGTCCACATTTAAGATAGACTGGAAAACTGAGAGAAAAAAAAATTACGTGACAATCACCCCCTTGCTAAGAATTAAGAGTTCAGAAAGCAGATACCTAATGTGATTTTCAAAAACAGAAAAGGGATAAAATTTTCATTAAATTAAACTAGGACTGTCTTTTCTTTTTTAATGAAGGTAAACATTGTATGTGGAGAAATGCTCCAAGGTTTGTTTTTATTAATAATTGTATCCTCTTAGGTAAAGAGCCCAGTGGGCTTCGACAAACACGCACCCACTAAGGTGAACCCCACCACAGTCGGGCCCAGAACCTCGTGCAGCCTGGCAGAGCTCCTCCTGGTCCCCTCAGATCCGTCCTGCCCCTCACTCGCCTGACCTTTACTTCCTGAGCAAAATGTTGCCTGACCTTGACTTTTACATAAGTGAACTCATACTCATTGTGTCTGGTTTCTTCTGCTGTTTTTGTTTTGTTTTTGATGTTCATTCATGCTATGGACTGTATCAGCAGTTCACTCGTTTTCATTGCTAAATAGCATTTGACTATATAAATATAACACTTTTTATTCCTTCCCTCCTTAGACATTAGGTTCATTACCAATTTTGGCAATTGTAACTGAAGGTATGAACATCCTTATACAAGTACTTCTGTTGACATATGGTTTTGTTTCTTCTGGTTAGTGCCTAGGAGTGGATTTGCTGGGCATCAAGCAGGTGTATATGTTCGAGGTTAAAAGAAATTGTGTTTTCTGGACTGGCTGTATGAGTTTTGTAGGACTGCGAAGACAAAGGACTACAAACTGGTGGATGAAAATGACACAAGTGTATTGTCTCGGGGTTGAGGCAGCCAGAGACGCTGAAATCAAGCTGTACGATGGCAAGATGCTGTGGTGGCCGAGCTCCCTCCGAAGGCTCCAGTGAAGACTCCTCCCTCGCCTCTAGCAATTGCTGCTGTTGCTCCCAATGCTTGGCTATGGCAGCGGAATTTCAATCTCTGCCACCATCTCCACGTGGCTTCCATCCCGTGTGCCTCCTCTGTGTGTGTTTCAGTTTCCCTCTCCCCCTAAGTGGATCTAGGGTCCATCTTAATCCACTGTGACTTCATTTTAATTTGAACACACCTGCAAAGACACTCGTTCCAAATAAGGTCACACTGTGAGGTTCCAGGTGGACATGCATGTGGGGGTGAGGACACTATTCAACCAAGCAGAGTGGTTGGTGGAACAATTTTGCACCTCCCATCAGTGTTTATGGGACTAGTTGCTCCACATCCTTAACAATCCAGGTATGGTCACTTTTAAACCTGTAGCCATTCTCATACGTGTGTAGTATAATCTCACTTTTCTACATCCTCACCTGAGGATATATATACACACACACACAAATATATGTGTATGTATATATCTATATCTATACACTTATGAGAAAGGGGGGAGAGATATCGGTTGCTTCCCTTACACACCCTGACCAGTGATGAAGCCCACAACCAAGGTGCGTGCCCTAACCTGGGATCGAACCACAAGCTCCAACCAATGCAGCCACTGGCCAGGGCTCAGTTTGGTTCTAATCTGCAATTCCGTTATGACTTGATATTGAGCATCTTTTCACATAATTACTGGTCATTTAGGAATCTTCCTCTGTAGTTATCTAAGGTATTTTCCCATTTAAATTTGGGTTATTTTTATTGATTTGTAGAGAGTTATTTATATAATCTGGCTATGAATCACATCAGTATGTATATTGTCCAATATTTTCTCCCAGTCTGTGGCTTTACTTTTTATCTTTTTATTTTCTTTCTTTTCCATGTCTTTTGAAAAATAGAAGTTTAATTCTGATATAATCCAATTTTAAACTTTCATTTTATATTTAGTGGGGTTTTTTTGTCCCTCATTCTCCCCAAATCCACTCAAACCCATGGTTGTGAAGATGTTACATTTTCTTCCAGAAGTGTGTGGTTTTCGCTCAGGACCATGCTGAGGTCAATGGTCCACCCTGAATGGATTTCTGTAGATAGTGTGAGGTGAGAGTCAACGTCTGTTTTTTCTGCCGCATTTGCCCTGCTCACATCAGCCCTGTTATGGAGAAGCCTCTCCTCACACCATTACACAGCTTTACCCGAAAGTTAGCTGACAGTACATGTCCTGTTCCAATGATATTGCCTGTTCTCACCACATTGTTTTAATTACTGTCATTTTCTAGTAAGTCTTGAGATCAGGTAGTATGAATCTTCTAAATGTGTTCCCCTTCAGGATAATTTTACTATTTTCAGTACATTTCTTTCCCCTATAAATTTCAGAATTAGTTTTTTAATTTCTACCAAAGAAGAAAGAAGACTGTGAATTTTATTGGTGGTTGAATTGAATACATAGTAACTAGCTTTTGAAATAATTAATTTTCAAAGTTCATTTCTTAATAACCTGTTACATTTTCTCTAAACTGCCTTAACTTAGAAAAATATGTATAACAGACTTAAGCCAGATAAAATTTTATTTTGAAAATCTTGGAAATCATCCAATCCATTTTAAGCTCCTCTTCCTTGGGGGAAAAAAAAAACCCAACTTTTCAATAATTCAAGTCTGGGAAAGAATTTTTTTGACACTAGAAAAAATGTACATATTTATGATAAGTAAAAGCATAACTTCAAAAATGTTTTAGAAGATTTACTCAACAGAACATTAATTCCAACATTCATTTAACTGTTAGTTTCTAGTCTTATTAGACTAGGTCTGATAAAAAATACTATCTAGTTATTTTAATTCAGTATATTCAAATTCTTAAGGATTAAAAACAAATCTATTTTAATCACATCACTCTCATTCCTCGATCCACTCTAATTATACATTTGCACTGTATGTGCACAGAATGTCTGAAAAACGCACCACGAGGGAGACAACACGGGCCATACTTTATTCTTCAAATGCGTGAAGTCTTAGGTGGTTCTCAGTCACTTCTGTGCTTCTCTCCACATGAAATATCTCGGTGTCCAGGAAGACAAACCTGAAAACAAATCCTCCGTTGTTGTCCTAGCTCCACAGTTCTTTCCAATGTCTTGTCTCACGGCAGTGACGCATTTTGAAGAAAGGGATTCAGCCCACAGCCAGACCTTACCTGATATTACCAGTCAGTTTATCCCAACCTCTCCCAAACGTTCAGCAATAAAATACCTGGATTATAGCATTACGGTTTTCTATCTTTTCAACTCGGAAGTGATGAGAGCTGCAAAATTAAAGAATTATTGTTTACAGCATCACAGTGATTGAAAGAATCCCGCAGCCCTTACCTGATCCTTTGCACCGTGCTGTCCATGTGGAAGGTGCCGTCATCTGGGATTTTCAGGGAGCACAGAACTACTTGTGATGAAGACCATTTCTGTATTTCTATTTTCTTAGTGCTACACAGCGGTTTATGCATGCGTAGCAGGCAGGAATTTGCAACCTCATATTTAGGTAAAAGAAATAGCACCTTTAAAAAATTAACTTAAATTTGACTCCAAGCACTCATCCCAAAAGGCTTTCAGGAAATGCAATCCCAGTGGGATTGCGACTTTCTTCTCCTCCAAGGTCAAAAACACTGCCGCAGAGCTCGGAGTTTTGTTTGGTGTGAGCAAGGGGGGTGAGCAAGCACCAGCCATCTGGAAGCAGCTCAGAGACTGCGACCTGGGCTCTCTCGCCATTGCTGTGTCAGTGCGGTCCGTGGGGCACGTGACCTTTCACCAGCGTGGGAACCTCATTGCCAGGAGGCCACTCTCCCCTTGAAGCCCCTCTCTGATACCTCCCAGTCACAGTCCCTCAGGCTGGAAGGCTGGCGTTAGGCTTCCCATTCTTTACATCACTTCACCCCTATTTGGGTCATAAGTTTTATGTTTTAATGTGGGAAAGATAAAAAGAACATGGGTAATTTTTTCCATTCTCAATAAATCTTGACTTTCTGTTGCCGAGATGAGACCTCGAAACGTCTTAATCGAAGGAGCAAGGCTAAATATCAACTCTCTTTTTATGTTACTAGAACACAGTTATTCCATTTTTCCCACTGCTCTTGCCCCGATACCCACAGCACACCGGGCCAGCAGGGGTTAACCTGAGGACTCAGAGCACCGAAGGCACACGGAAGGCCAAGATTAGCGGAGCACTTAATCTTTCTAAGTCCACCTCTCGCGGTTTCTCTCCTACAACGTCCACCAGGACCAGGTAAAAGTTCTGCAGGACCATGCAGGTGAAAATGCAGGGTCTCTTTTTAAAAAATATTGCTAAAAGTTTCAAAAGGTAACAACAGAGCATGAAACCAAGCACGGGGCCCTCCTAAGGGCGAGTCCTTCTGTGGCTGCGCTGCTCACAGACCCTGCAGGGGCTCGGTTCCGGCCTTCGTCCCCAGCTTGTTCTCCAACCACCTCCTACATCATGTTTTGTCTTCAGACCTGCTCCCTTTGGAAGTGTCCTATACACACCCTCCACATAAAATGCTCCCAAGCAGAGGTAAGGGTCTGTTACATCCCTGTTTAACCCCTTCAATATATCCTCTACGGGACAATGTCCAAGTTATGCACATGAACTTCAAGGCACTCCTCTATCCGGCTTCTTATTGGCTGGTTATCTCCATCTTTCTACTTCCTGCTCCACACGCTACGCTCCACCTCCATGTCAAAGTGCAATGCCATCTAGGTAACACGGACTGAATCTTCAAACCACCAGAGACAGCAGGAACGACAACATTGGACCATGCGATACACATAGGCTCCATGTCATGTTGATAGACACCTGTCCTTCTAGAAGACACACAGCTAGCACCCATGTAAATCTGTCAGCACAGGAAAGGTCAAGAAGCAGAAAATCAAGTGATGTTTTAAATATGCTTGAGATGTGTAGACACTATCAATGTTCTTTCCAGTCCTACTATAGTACAAATTCTCAAGTGGCATAGAGATTTCATCATTCATATTTGTTTTAATTATTTTGTTTGGTAATCCTTGGAGCAAATTTTTAGCATACATGTGTATGTGTCAGGTACTAAGGCCTGAAAGATGAACAAGATAAAAAATATATAATTCATTTTTGCACAGAAATGATAGTTTAAAGGAGACGAAGAAGACAATTCAGTTAACAAAGCAGTTACAATATACTATACTGCAGCCAGCATTTACTGAGCCTTTACAATGAATGAATCAAGTACTGCACTGGGTATTTCATATGTGCTATTGCCAATCCTCAGAAAAGGTGGGCAGGGAGGGGCTCGTGGGGACTGGTTGAAAGAAGGTGAAGGAATTAGACAAAGAACATATATGCAGGACCCATGGACATGGACAACCATGTGAGGATGGACTGTGGGAGTGGAGTGGGCTGGGGGTAGGAGGGCAAAGGGGGAAAATCAGGACAACTGTAATAGCATAAAAATATTTTTTAAAAATGTGGGCATTCCTACTCTTACTTGACAAATTGAAACACAGTTTTCCAAGAATGTAAGCTTGTACTTAAATCCAAGTTTGTTTGATCCCAGAGCCTCTGTTCTTTGGGGTATGTTACAAGGCACTCTAAAGCTAGTAGTACATAGCAAGAGAAGTGACTAGCCAACCCTATTCCAGGTTGTCTAATAAACTAGACAGGAGAAGATACAGAGTGACAGGCCTTGTGGACAGGAGTGAAGACAATGTACTGCCAGCCTCCAAAGAATGTCATTTTCTAGGAACTGCAAATAGTGCGGAAGGAACGGCCAACGTAGGAAATAGTAACATGTGGAGACAAAAAACGAGGCAAAGAGCCACGTGTCATAAGGGCTTTGCAGGCCACAGAGTGAGCTTGGCCTTTTCTCAATAGGTGATGGGGAGGTCCACTGAGAGAATTTAAGTGGGAAATGACACATCAGGTGAATTTTAGAGAGACATCTGCTACCAATTTGGAGAGAATAGATTAAAGGAGAGAGAGACCACAGGCAGAAAGATCATTCAGATGGCCACTGTATTCTAGGCACAAAATAAAGTTAGCCTGAACAAAGTCAGTGGGATAAAAAGAGGAAGCCCACTTTAAGAGATATATAGCAAGAAGAGAGCTTCGGTGTCCAATTAAATCAGGAATTTTTGTGTGTGAAAAAGGAATCCAAGAAGACTCTAAGGGTTTCTAACTTAAATATTTGAGTGAATGGTTTTTAACCTAATTGCTCCCTCAGACCTACAACCCCAAGTGGACTTTTACAATTTTAGCTTCTGTTGTAATCTTCCAATTAAGAAATCATAACTGCCTTATTGTTTTCTTTGCAAATTGAAGTAAACCTGCATCCTTTCTTTTCAGAGCCAGGTTACTTTGTTGCTGTTGTTCCTTTTCTAATGGAAGGCCCGTGGGAGTTCAGTAGTAACTTGCAGGCACGCCTTCCTCTCTTCTCAGTTGTCCTCCCAGAAGCCAGGTGCTGCTCCAGGACACAGTGACCCACGGTTCGTCCAAGTGGGAAGCCCTTCCATTGCTACGGGTCTCCACAGTGCCCACAGCATCTCGACGAAGGTTTTCTGTCTGACCCCCTGAGACAGCTAGAGAAAAGTTAAACTCCTTATTCCAAACTGGAGACAATGAAGATTTCAGAGAGTTTGTGCCATTCCTGTTCAAGTAGGGACACAACCAGGTTTTCCGAAAACATGTCCCAGCCAGATCTGAATTTGACTGGCAGAAACAAAGTCACTAACGTGTGCACTGGAACTAATCATGAGAATTAAAAAAAAAACCAAACAAACAATAAGGGATCAACAAATTTCAGGATCTGGAGAACCTAAGGCTCAAGCCAGCTCCTATTAAATAAGGATTCATCTGGTCACTAGAATTTCCTCCTCGCCCTCCTGAGACATTTTGTGTGATTGGACTCAGGCAGTTTGCACAGTGTAGTGAACCCACTAATTGCTCCTCTGCTCACTGTAAGCACAAATGACTGCATTGGTTGGAAATCCAACCCAGGGAATAGACTATGAAATTGGTATTGAAGCTTTGGCAGCAGACGGACCGATCAGGATCCTGAATGAAAAGCTGAAACACAAAGCACGGCTTGTTTTGTTTTGTTTGGTTTTTCAGACAGTAATTTCTAGTGGCGGAGACAGATGTTTCTTGAAGTGGCAAGAGATTTGCAAAGCAGAATGTTATAGCACTTACTGTAATTGCTTTATTAATATTGTATGTGTTTACAGCTTCTATCTTTTGGCTTGTGGCACCTCTTACTTTAAATGACTTTGGGTTTCCTGACAACTGGCAGTTCATCTTCCCTTCAGAGATCCGTTGAGCCACATACCCAGCTCTGCTCTGTGGAGTGAAATATTTCATGTGCAGCCTCATTTTTGTTTGCTTTTATTACATGGAGAAGCCCTCGGGGGTCACTGGAACACCATCAGAGACAGCAGTCCTATACATGCAGAAAAACTCCCTTGCTGAGAAATGAACACCCAGGTAGGTACATGTTCATCCCTGCAACAGAAACGATCTACGTCTCAGGACTTAGTGTCAGGTACAGTAGCACAAGAAAGATCTTGGAGGTTCTAATTCAGGATGTTGTAAAGACTGGATCCGTTTGGAAGAGTCAAGTTTGCAAGGGGCATATCCTGATAACCTCCTTTTTGGTGTTGGGCTTATTTTGCTTTGAAAAGTAAAGACCACATTTTAATTCTCTTCCAAAGTGTTACTAAACAGAGGGAAGAAAAATGAATACGGATACAAACCAACAAATGATCGTTGAATTTGGTGCCAATACTTTCTGCGGTTGGCTAATTGGCCATCAGCTTGGCTCCCGGCTGTCCCTGCCTATTCTCTCCCAGGCTCTTGCGCTTCCCTGTGCCTGCTCACTGCACTTTGGGGATGGGGAAGAGGAGAGGCTTTTTAGTGGAGTTTTAGTCTAACTTTTGTGGTTGACATCATTATTGTTGGAATTTGCATCAGAACTGCCCCTAATGAAAGCCTGTGAGTTACATGCAGACCCCACTCAGCCAAAGGCCAGAAGAGGTGAGTGAAAAAGCAGCAAAGCCACCAGAAGACGCCGATCCCTCGGTTATTTCTGAGAACCGCTGGGACCTGCCGTGGAGGCCTGAGCTGGGCGCGCTGTATCCAGCACTGCGATGTGACAGCGAAATTCCTCTGTGCCACCACCACTGAAGCCCTCCATACTTCACTCCTGAAAGAGAATCATCTTTCTTTTATTTATGTCCCCAGGAGAAAGCCTACTCAATATTTAATTTTAATCGACTATGTCACCCTTTTTCATGCCAAGAAATCGTCCTCCAGTTATGCATAATTCATCGCCGTGGACAAGACCTACATTGGTTTTAGAGGAAATGCTGTTGAGAGGTGCAGGGGCTGTAGTCGCTTCCCCGTGACATCCGGATTGAAGCCCTTTCAAATCAATCAACATAGATTGTTCATGCAGAGACAGGTTCTTTGACAGAGAAAGAAAACACTAAAATGGCATGAGAACACGTAGATATTCGGGTGCACCGTGTACAAGAAGCACAAATGAGTGCGGCTCAGAGCTGAGCGCAGAGACCCTCCCGCGCAGCGGAATCTCAGTGGGCGCCGGAGGCCCCGTGACAGTGTGTGCGGAACGGCCGTCGGACGGCGAAGGGAAAAGGAGCAGGACCGCGTGCGGCACACATACTTCTCAGATGCTTCAGTGTTGGTGCCCTTCATTCGCAAATATTAAGAAACTGAGTCAGCCATTGTTTTTAATTCTTATGGTCACGAAATACGAAGTACTGGATTCTATATTCAACCATGACAAATCCACAGTCAGGCTGTTTTTATTCTTCCATAAACATCCCTCTCCCCCAAAATGAAGTGAATTCCTCTCCTTGGAGAAGACAAATGCTACCCTGCTAATACAAATAATAAACAACAGGGGATAAATCTCTCTATTGAAGCTACACTTCAGGTACTTAAGCTAATAACATCTTGCAGGTAAACAGATTATTTATAAAGGCCAGGTTAGCATATAATATTATTAAAATACTGTCATTCCCTCAAGCTGTTCAACTACACAACCAATCTGACACATTACCATACTGCATAGTGAAAAGGCAGCACTTGCTACATTCTCCCCAGATTTTGTTTCCTTTAAAATATTGTGTACCAAAAAAGTCACAGTCAAGATACTGCTTATCCACATCCCTCAAGTGCTTTGACAGCTATAGTCTTTTTTTCCTTTAGTAACTGAGCCATGTAGACATGCATTTGCCACTCCCACTCCCTACCCCCACTTTTTTCCCTTTGAGTATCACACCGCAGCATTAAATTTCACTTTTCCTTACGGTTACAGTTAGTTCTTACATTTCTACTGTTTTTTCTGTGTGATAACCAATTTTACAAATGGGCACCACTGAGCAGAAGCTACCATATCTTACCTGGATCTTGTATCTGATGTCTTCCTGGTATCCAGTGAACATTTTTCCATTAAGGGAGGGAGGGAGGGAGGGAGGGAGGGAGGGAAGGAGGGAAGGACGGAGGGAAGGAGGAAAGAGAGAAAGAAAGAAACTCCTGGATATTTTCCATCCACTTTCTCACTTTTTTCAATTCCAAGATGTGATTTCTCGAGAATATTGTGTTCCCTGGGCTGATGAGTATTCTCTTTCAGCGAAGCCACAGGACATAGCCGTTGGGCACAGAAACTAAATATCATGAATTCGGTGCCCTGCTACTTGGCAGGAAACTCTGGCTGCCAGCTTTCCATGTCATGTTTTTTTCACCTTCATTCTCTTATTGTGCTTTTTTTTTAAACAAAAGTTAGACAGTAATAACTAGTACATTTACACACCACAGTTAATGATTTTAATAGTATAAGGTAAGAGGATAAATACTTATTAACACAAAAAAGTACAGTATAACGCTACAATGAATACAAAAAATCATTTCAGCAGTTAATGAAAACATGGATACATTTGACAGAATTACTTAAGGGAAGATAATCACTCACATGCCTCCTGGGGGCAAATTAACTGGGTGTGTATGTGTTTAATCCTTTCAAGACTGTAAAGTATAATTGTTATAAACTGCCAACCTCCTTGCCTCCTACCCAAGCCCGACTAGGCACCCCCAGTTCTATCTTACCTTCTGGTAGCTAATTTGAGTTTCTCTTCCCAAGATGCACCACAGTATCTGCAGGAAAGGAGGCTAATAACGCTTTCCTGGGAAATTCTGGATTCTGTTCCCTGGGGTTAATTGTTGATCGAATAATGGACAATCAGAACCGTAGCCATTTGGATGAAGATGAAGGAGGCAGGGCCTGTGGAGAGAACAAAGAAACAAAGGACATTTTCAGAAAATGTTCTATAGATGACACAAACTCATTTCTCATTATTAACACTTTGATTTCTTTTGCTACGGAACTCTGTATTAACTTGCTGGTCCAGCCTCATTAAGTAACGTCTGTGTAAGTGGGCTTTCCGTGATGGTCTTGCTCCTTGCTAAGCCCGCCACTGACGAAGCTTTCCCTGGAATGTCCGCAATATGTGCCCTCAAGGCGAAGGTATTCATCATGTAGAGGAAGCTAATCTATCAGTCCTCAGTGAGTAGAATAATCTTATTTAAATATATTAGAAAGTAATTTAATAAGATGAGTAAATGAGCAGCTTAGTGCTAGGATCTGACACTTTCTGATTAGAAATGTCAGGAGAGTGAAGAAGTTCTCTCGAGACAATTAACTTGTAAAGGAAATTCATTTTATACTTCTAGCAATTTGAGATGAATCACTTAACTGCTCTGGCCCTCAGCTAAATCATAGCATCTATAAAAGAATGAGGTTGGGCAAGGAGGCTACAACTCTAGAATTATTTAAGTTATATTTAAAATTCGTGATGACTAGCAAAAAAGGGGACAAAAACATCTTAGAGTTCTGATCATATAGACTCAACTTCAGAACAGTAGATTTCAGTAAGTTATGTGTAAAAATA